>CAUYLG010009527.1:0-93418 GCA_963573385.1 Cacajao melanocephalus
TTCAGGAATCACATATGAAAGGGTTCCAGTTTACAGTTTTCGGACTCACTTGTGAAAACGTTTCTGGTTTGATCTTGTTTTAAGTAAAAATAGTACCCTCCGGAGAGTTTCCCCCAGACCCAGCCTGCCACGTACAGGAAGGTGAAACCGGAGGCGCCAGTTGGTCAGCCTTTTCTTCTATTGAAATGCAGTGTGACAGTCAAAAGGGAAGTTGATCTGAGATGCCTGGGTCTCCCTCTTCACTACAACCAGACAGAAGAGCTGAAACTCAGACCTCAGGAGGAGGGAGTGTGATTCTCCACCCCAACTTCAATCCACTATGGTTTACAGAATAAAACTCAAATGGGAGAGTTGGGTATTCCCTGATTATTGAAGCATACAGAAGTAGATGTGGCTTCAGAAATTCCAGAGGACACAGCAAGCCCTTGGTGCTGCTGCTCAGCTGCTGTACCAAGCAGCATCTTTAAGATTCCAAATGCTGTTTTGGAGGCACCAAAAAACCATATTTTGGAGACTGGGCCAGTTACTTCACACAAGCCTGCACAGCACCATCACTTCAGGATGTCAGAACATGCAAGGAAGAAACCAGCTGACAGTCTTTGGTATCTGGGAAAACTGTACATGAGGAAATTTCCATAAAACGGAGGGAATCCTTACGTAGGGATTAGGGTCACACAATAATGAAAGTGTAGACAGTTAAAGTGATATTGTTTGTTAATGGTATTCTACCACTGTATTTCACCCCTGGGGTGATGTGGGAAAACCACTGTAGGTGCCAAGGAAAGTAAGGTTAGTAGAAACACAGTTGGGTAGGAAACTCCCATTTGCATGTTTGCAGGGTGCTGAGCTCTCTGCCTGCATGCGATTGCCCTGGAGGCATGTGAATCTACATGTATTTTTATTCCTAAGACATAAAACTATTGTCCCACTAATAACAAAATCCTTCTCTGACACAATGAGAGAGGAAAAAAAGCAACATGAACATGGCATTTATCTCAGATATAACGTTTTACTTTCTGACTGTGTTAATGGTTGCATTTGAATAGCAGGGAGGAAGAAAAAGACCAAAAACAGTGCATTGCGTTTAGCATTTAACATCTGGGATCAATTCAGTCAAATTAAGACTCACGAGAGCACACTGGGACATCATGGGGGTTCTGTTGTGGGGTTCTGTTGTTCTACAATATAGTCATAACAATATTACATTTGTATTTGCTACACAGTTGACATTAGCTTAAAAGTGCCTTTAAAGACAATGGACCAGGGTTCAAGTCCTGCCTTCTCTCACAAGCTATGCAACTTTGGGCAAGATACTTAATCTTTTTTAGTCTTATTTTATTTGTCTATAAATGCAGATGATATTTGCCTATCTCATTGCATCCATGTGAGGTTTGCAAAAGGGATGACTTGCCAGGTGCTTGGAACAGAGCTGGGCACGTAGAACCTGTACCTCCACAGCCCTTCTCCCTGTACTGCTTCGGCCATTGTCCCCAGTAGCTGAGTAATCCATATGTTAATTGCTTGGAAAGGGTTCTATGAAAAAAATCTCTGAGTTATTCATTTCTATATCAGAGTAATAGGACTGAAAAACAAATTCTTCATTTTATCTGGACACACATGAGAACTTCCTTGGGATAAAACATTGTCTGCCTGGATACATATTGATGCTACATTCACACATAGAAAAATATAACTAACATATATTGATTATTTACCTCATGTCATGCTCTCTGCTAACTGGTGTTCAGCATCTACATTATTTTCTACGGAGGGAGGAGGATATGATTTATAGAGGTTTTGTATCTTGCTCAGGAGCTCACAGCTAGTAAAGTGATTTATCTGGTACTCAAACCCAGATCTGTCTAAATCCAAAGCAATGTTTGAACCCCCAATCCATGTTGCCTGAACTATAAACAAAACTTGCACAGACATATTTACATATTTTCACACAAAATCTAGTATTGAAGACAAGCAAGATTTTTTTTTTAATTCACACTTCATTTTCCTTTGTCCTATGAACAGGTGCTTCTCAATTGCCTTGACTTAGGAGATAGATATAATGTCTTAGATTTTGATGTCTGCTAATCTCAGAACTCCCTTCAGAGAGCACCAATCCAAAATCAAGTTCTTATCCAAAGTCTTTAACTGTGAAAGGAAAATTTTTAAATCTTTCAATTTCATTCCCATCTAAACCTTATGTTCCGGCTAAGTTGCAAATTAATATTCTTCCTTGGGAAACACTTGTTTTAATTTCCTGGAGATACTCTCTGGGTATATGGACAAGTAACAGTAGCAGGAGGAGTAGTAACCACTAATAATTAGTAAGCATTTACTTTTTTTTTTTTTTTTTTTTTTTTGAGACAGAGTCTCCCTCTGTCCCCAGGCTGGAGAACAGTGGCACAATCTCAGCTCACTGCAACCTCTGCTTCCCAGATTCAAGCTATTCTTCTGCCTCAGCCTCCCGAGTAGCTGGGACTGTAGGCACCCGCCACCACACCCGGTTAATTTTTGTATTTTTAGGAGAGACGGGGTTTCACCATATTGGCCAGGCTGGTCTTGAAATCTTGAGCTTGTGATCCGCCCACCTCAGCCTCCCAAAGTGCTGGGATTACAGGCGTGAGCCACTGCGCCTGGCCAGCATTTACTATTAATATATGCTAGGTACTATACTAATTAATAAACATGCATTATCTTATTTACTACTCACTATAACCTTATAAAGGAAGTGACTTTTATACAATAGTTGAGGAACTGAGCCTTAGAGAGTTAGAGCTAATGATTTGCAGAGATGGGTCTCAAACCAGATTGTGCCTGACATCAACATCCTTATTTCTAAGAGCTACAGATTCTGCCTCAGTTGTGAATCAGGATGCTACTTAATTTCTCATTATTCCTGCATAATTAAATGAATGCACTGCAACCCTGCAGCTTCTGTTAAACTACCAGGTAACATTTCAGTAGACAATGCAGACAGGAATCCAGTAGGGAGTACTTAAAACTGCAGCATTCTAACCAGGTAAACGGAATCAAATCCCATTTAGTGAAAGCTTTAGGGACCAACAAATATCTGACCACAGAAGAAGCTACTCAAATAGCTTCTTCTCAGGGGACTGTGCTCCATAATCCTCTTGATGAGTTCGTTGTGTGAGGAAGGTTTAGAGAGGGTGAAACAGTCTGAATATCCAGGAACACTGAAACTCATTACATAAAAGACGATGTCATAAATTACTAGCCTTAGAAATCAGGGACCAATGCACTCAAGTATTCAGATGAGCACCGATTTTCCTGAAAATGTGTTTCTTAGATCTCCATGGGCAAATATTTTAGGGCCGTTCTTTTCAGGGAAAGAAAACTTTATAATGTGAGCTTCGGTTTAGGATTTTACATCCTCAGTCAGATCTTCAGGTAACGTTAGGTTCTAAGTCATCCTGGAGCACCTTGGCAATGGACACATATGTGCTTTTCCTTGCATGATACCAATAAATCTGCAGTGATCCATTCAACCTCTCTTGCGTGGCATTTTTTTTTTGAGGGGAACCCTCAACATCTTTCTACAAAACAGGTGTCTGATGTTAGCTTAAGTTATTTAGTCTTTAGGCATGAGAAGAAGTTAACTGGTCCATTAGGGGATCAAATCCATGACTTTGTGCTCCAATTAAAATATCTTAAAACAGCTGAACTAGCATTTTGAAAATTCCCATGTAAAGAATAGTCCTTTTATCTCTTGAACTGCCATTAATGTTTTCATCAATTCTCTCTTAAATTCTTCATAAAATGACTCCCTTCTCCATTCAAAGGATAACCCTTCGATCTGACACAATTCCACATTGGTTCTTCCAGGATTTTATCCTCACCTGACTCCATCTGTACCTTCTCTAACAAGCAAGCAAAAATGTTTTCCGACCTTAAAAAAAGCTTTCCTCTCCATCCTGTTATCCCGAGATACCTTTTTTTCTCTCAATTCCACTCAGAAAATTCAAGAGTGTTTACTTTTTGTTATAAAACCGATATTTGAACTATAAAAAGCTAATATCATTGATGAAAAGGAGGAAATAAAAAACTGCCGAAAATATAACTACTTAGATATAGCAAAAAATAGGGTCGTTCTGATTTGCACTATATTTTACTTAAAAACATGTCATGAACGTTTTTCTGTGTCATTAAGTATTCTATTCTTTAAACAGTAAGGAACACTCATTGCCCTTTTCCTAACCTCCTTCTGTCCCAGTTTTCTGTCCAAGAACATGATTCTCTCATCTGTGACTTCTGTGTATCAAACTCACTAACCTTCTCTCATTTCTCGCTCTCTCTTTCCTTTATCAACTGGTTATGCCACACAGGAAACCATGCTTTCTTCCAGAAACTCTTTGCTCCCTCACCTTACAAAATCTACACACACACACACACACACACACACACACACACACTTTCCACCCTATTGATAGCCTCCTCTTGGACTATCACGAGGAGATACTTCATAAGATGTTTTCCCTGCATATTCTCTTCTCCTTTTCACCCTACAAAAGGTAGATACCATTCTCATTTAATAAAGGAAGAAACTGAAACTTAGAATATTTTGTTCAAAGTCACAGTGAAATCTAAGCTATTTGTCAAAATGCATATTCCTGGGTTCCACCACAGATCTATTATTGATCAGATCTATAGAGATAAAACCCAGAAGCTTGCCTCTCAAAACCCTCCTCAGGTTATTTCAAAGCACACTGAAGTTAGAGAAGTATTGGCTCAAAAGAGTACTCTTTCTTAAAGTGAAATACATGCCTTCCTCTCATCTATAATTTCTTTCCCCAGCTCCAGGACTAAATGTTGGTTGAGCTTTCTATTAAACGTATAACTCAGTATGCTCCCCAAATGAGCTACCTGCCCAGAGCTGTGTAGCTCCACTGGGTGGCTATATCCAGAAGAGAAATAGCAATCACTGCAGTTAGTTCAGCTCTCAGGAAGCCCCATCCCTAGGGAAAAAGGGAGAGCACCACATCAAGGGAGCACCCCATGAGACAGAAGAATCTGAACAGCAGCCCTTGAGTCCCACATCTTCCCTGTGACATCTACCTAAGTGAGAAGGAACTAAAAACAAGTCTAGTAATATGACAAAACAAGATTCTTTAACACTCCCAAAAGATCACACTAGTTCACCAGCAATGGATCCAAACCATGACAAAATCTCCAAATTGCCAGAAAAATAATTCAGAATGCTGACTATCAAGCCAATTAAAGAGGCATGAGAGAAAGATGAAGTCTAACTTAAAAGAAATAAAAAACATGATAGAAACATCTCCAGTGAAATAGATATCATAAATTTTTTAAAAACTGACAACTTCTGGAAATGAAGGACACACTTAGAGAA
Source organism: Cacajao melanocephalus (assembly GCA_963573385.1). Classification (NCBI taxonomy): domain Eukaryota; kingdom Metazoa; phylum Chordata; class Mammalia; order Primates; family Pitheciidae; genus Cacajao; species Cacajao melanocephalus. The sequence goes on from CAUYLG010009527.1 coordinate 5,366, forward strand.
CTACAAAATGCCCTTGAAAGTCTCAACAGTAGATTCAAACAAGTAGAAGAAGGAACTTCAGAGCTCAAAGACAAGGCTTTCCAATTAACCCGATCTATTAAAGACAAAGAACAAAGAATTTAAAAACAATGAACAAAGCCTAAAAGAAGTTTGGGATTATGTTGAATGACCAAACCTAAGAATAATTGGCATTTCCAACAAAGAAGATAACTCTAAAAGTGAGAGTTTTTCCAAGAATGTATTTGGGGAAATAACTGAGGAAAACTTCTCTGGCCTTCCTAGAGACCTAGATATCCAAATACAAGAAGCTCAAAGAACACCTGAGAAATTCATCACAAAAAGATCATTGCCCAGGCACTCATAGTCATCAGGTAATCTAAAGTCAAGACGAAGGAAAGAATCAGATTAACAGCAGATTTCTCGGCAGAAATCCTATAAGCTACAAGGGATTGGGGTCCTATATTCAGCCTCCTTAAACAAAGCAATTATCAGCCAAAAATGTTGTATTCAGCAAAACTCAGTCTTATAAATGAAGGAAAGATTTGGTCTTTTACAGACAAACAAATGCTGAGAGAATTTGCCACTACCAAGGCAGCACTACAAGAACTTCTAAAAGGAACTCTAAATCTTGAAACGAATGTGTGAAATACACCAAAACAGAATCTCCTTAAAGCATAAATATCACAGGACCTATAAAAGAACTACGCAATGAAAAATAAACCAAGGCTTTCAGGCGACAAATAGCATGATGAATAGAATAGTAACTCATGTCTCTATACTAAAGTTGAATGTAAATGGCCTAAATGCTCCACTTAAAAGATATAGAATGGCAGAATGGATAATAATACACCAAACAAGAGACTCACTTGAAACATAAGGACTCACATAAACTTAAGGTAAAAGAATGGAAAAAAATATTCCATGCAAATGGACACCAGAATCCAGCAGGAGTAGCTATTTATATATCAAACAAAACAAACTTTAAAGTAACATCAGTTAAAAAAGACAAAGAGGAACATTGTATAATGATAAAAGATCTAGTCCAACAGGAAAATATCACAATCCTAAATATATATGCACCTAATAGTGGGGCTCTCAAATTTATAAAACAATTACTATGAGACCTAAGAAATGAGACAGACAGCAACACAAGAATAGTAGGGGACTTCAGTGCTCCACTGACAGCATTAGACAGGTCATCAAGTCAGAAAGTCAACAACAAAACAATGGAATTAAAGTATACCCTAGAACAAATGGACTCCACAGATATCTACAGAACATTCTACCCAATGACTGCAGAATATACATGCCATTTATCAGCACATAGAACATTTTCTAAGATAGAGCAAATGCTGGGCCACAAAACAAATCTCAACAAATTTTAGAAAATCAAAATAATAGCAAGTACTCTCTCAGACCACAGTGGAATAAAATTTGAAATCAACCCCAAAGGAACCTCAAAACCATGCAAATAAGTGGAAATTCAATAACCTGCTGCTGAATGATTGTTGGGTCAACAATGAAATCAAGATATGAACTAAAAATTCTTTGAAATGACTAACAGTGATATAACCTATTAAAACCTCTGGGATACAGCAAGGTCAGTGCTAAGAGGAAAGTTCATAGCATTAAATGTCTACATCAAAAAGCTGAAAAAGCACAAATAAACAATCTAAGGTCCTACCACAAGGAGCTAGAGAAATAAGAACAAACCAAACCCAAACCCAGCAAAAGAAAATAAATAACCAAGATCAGAGGAGAACTAAATGAAATTGAAAAAACAAACAAAAAGCCAAAAGATAAATGAAACATAAAGCTCGTTCTTTGAAAAGAGAGCATTAGCAAGATTAACCAAGAAAAGAAGAGAGAAGATTCAAATAAGGTCAATTAAAAGTGAAATGGGAGATACTGCAACCGATACCACAGAAATACAGAAGATCATTCGAGTAATGTGAACACCATTACATGCATAAACTACAAAACCTAGAGGAGAGGAATAAATTCCTGGAAATATACAACCCTCCTAGATTAAACCAGGAAGAAATAGAAACTCTGAACAGAACAATAACAAGCAGTGTTATTGTTACCATTTTAATTAAAATGGTAATTAAAAAGTTACCAACACAAAAAGTCCGGAACCAGACAGATTCACTGGTGAGTTCTCTGTTGGCCATTCAAAGAAAAATTGGTACCGATCATATTGGCACTACTCCAAAAGATAGAGAAAGAGGGAATTGGCAGGGCGCAGTGGCTCATGACTGTAATCTCAGCACTTTGGGAGGCTGAGGCGCGTGGATCACAATATCAAGAGATCAAGACCATCCTGGCCAACATGTTGAAATCCCGGCTTTACTAAAAATACAAAAATTAGCTGGGTATAGCAGTGTCCACCTGCGGTCCCAGATACTCAGAAGGCGGAGGCAGGAGAATTGCTTAAACCTGGGAGGCAGAGGTTGCAGTGAGCCTAGATTGTGCCACTGCATTTCAGCCTGGTGACAGAGTGAAACTCCATATCAGAAAAGAAAAAAAGAAAAAGAAAAGAAAAAAAAAAGAAAGAGGGAATCCTCTCTAAATCATTCTATGAAGCCAGTATCGCCCTAATACCAAAACCAGGGAATGACATAACCAAAAAAGAAAACTACAGATCAATATCCCTGATGAACCTAGATGCAAAAATTCTTAACAAAATACTAGCTAACCAAATCCAAAAGCAGACCGAAATGATAATCCACCATGATCAAGTAGGTCTCATACCAGGGATGCAAGAATTGTTTACCATCTGCAAGTCAATAAATGTGGTACACCAGATAAACAGAATTTTTTTTAAAAATCACATGATCATCTCGACAGGCTCAGAAAAAGCATTTAACAAAATCCAGCATCCCTTTATGATTAAAACTCTCAGCAAAATTGGCATACAAGGGACATACCTTAAGGTAACAGAAGCCATCTATGACAAACCCACAGCCAACACTACCCTGAATGGGGAAAAGTTGAAAGCATTCCCCCTGAGAACTGGAACAAGACAAGGATGCCCACTTTCACCACTTCTATTCAACATAGTACTGGAAGTCCTAGCCAGAGCAATTGGACAAGAGAAAGAAATAAGGGGCATCCAAATGCATAAAGAGGAAGTCAAACTGTTGCTCTTTGCTGATGACATGATTGTATACCTTGAAACCCTAAAGATTCATCCAAACAGCTTCCAGAACTGGTAAATGAATTCAGCAAAGTTTTAGTATAAAAATATACACACATCAGTAGCCCTGCTATACACCAACAGTGACCAAGCTGAGAATCAAATCAAGAACTCAATCCCTTTTACAATAGCTGCAAGAAAATGAAATTAAATTATTAGGAGTATACTTAACCAAGGAGGTAAAAAGACCTCTACAAGGAAAACTACAAAACATTGCTGAAAGAAATCATAGATGACACTGACAAATAGAAACATAACCCATGCTTATGGATGAGTAGAATCAATATTGTGAAAATGACCATACTGCCAAAAGCAATCCTCAAATTCCATGCAATTTCCATCAAAATAACACCATCATTCTTCACAGAACTAGAAAAAACCTCAAAATTCATATAGAAAAACAACAACAAAAAAGCCTGCATGGCCAAAGCAAGACTAAGCAAAAAGGACAAATCTAGAGGCATTACATTGCCTGACTTCAAACTGTACTATAAGGCCATAGTCACCAAAACAGCATGGTGCTGGTATAAAAACAAGGACACAGACCAATGGATCAGAATAAAGAACCCAGAAATAAAGCCAAACACTTACAGCAACTTATCTTTGGCAAAGCAAACAAAAGGTGCTAGTCAACAAAAGGTGCTGGGATAATTGGCAAGCCATATATAGAAAAATGAAACAGGATCCTCATCTCTCACCTTATAAAAAAAATCAACTCAAGATGGGTCAAACACTTAAATAAATCTAAGACCCGAAACCATAAAAATTCTAGAAGATAACATTGGAAAAACACTTTTCGACATTGGCTCAGGCAACGACTTCATGACCAAGAATCCAAAAGGTAATGCACCAGAAACAAAGATATACAGATGATACTTAATTAAACTAAAAAAGCTTCTGTACAAGAAAATAAATAATCATCACAGTAAACAGACAACCCATGGAGTGGGAGAAAATCTTCACAATCTACACATTGGACAAAAGACTAATATCCAGAATCTACAAGGAACTCAAACAAATCATCAAGAAGAAACAATCTCATCAAAAAGTGGGCTAAGGACATGAATAGACAATTCAAAAAGAATACATAGAAATGGCCAACGAAACATGAAAAATGCTCAGCATCACTAATGATCAGGGAAATGAAAATCAAAACCACAATGTGATACCACCTCATTCCTGCAAGAATAGCCATAATCAGAAAATCAAAAAAATAATAGATGTTGGTGTGGACGTGGTGAAAAGGAAACACTTTTACATTGCTGGCGGGAATGTAAACTAGTACAACCACTATAAAAAACTGTGTGAAGATTCCTTAAAGAACTAAAAACAGATCTACCATTTGATCCAGCAATACCACTCCTGGGTATCTACCCAAAGGAAAATAAGTCATTTTATGAAAAAGATACTTGCACATACATATTTATAGCAGCATAATTTGCAACTGCAAAAATACGGAACCAGCCCAAATGTCCATCAATCAATGAGTATATAAAGAAAACGTGGTTTATATACATCCCATGGAATACTACTCAACCATAAAAAGTAATGAAATAATGACATTTGCAGCAACCTGGATGGAACTGGAGACCATTATTCTAAGTAAAACAACTCAGGAATGGAAAATCAAACTTCATATGTTCTCACTCATAAGTGAGAGCTAAGCTATGAGGACACAAAGGCATAAGAATGATACAACGTACTTTGGGGACTCAGGGGGAAAGTATGGGGAGGGGTGAGGATAAAAGACTACACATTGGGTACAGGTACACTGCTGGGATGATAGGTGTACCAAAATCTCAGAAATCACTGCTAAGGAACTTATTCATGTAACCAAATATCACCTGTTTCCCAAAAATCTATTGAAATAAAAAATAATTAAAATTTTAAAAAGCAATGATCATAAAAGATTGATAAATTTCATTAAAATTAAGAGCTTCTATTTATTAAAATTATCAATAAGACAGTGAAAAGGAAAATTAAAAATTAGGCCAAGATATTTTCATACATATGTCTGATGAAGGATTGGGTCCAAAATATATTTTAAAACCTATAAACCAATAAAAACATGCAATTAAAAAATAAAATAAAATGGCAAAAGACATAAATATACATTAATCTAAATCAAGGTTAAGAATGCATGCAAAAATGTGAATGAATTTGGTGCCTTAATTATCCCTTGCTATGGCTGAAAAATAATGACAGGCTGACTCTTTTTATCATGTTGCACTTTCAAAGGCAGAATTATTTGTTTATTAGTTTCTTCAAAGAATAATGATTATAAAAGAACAAAGCATACAGCCGTACTGATACACACATGATGGTTCAGAATCTTGGATACAAAGTATTTCTGACTCTGCCTCAAGAATATGTCAGCTAGACCTGATTAGGTTCAAAGTATCTCTGAGGAACTAATCATAGCTAGTTTAATAACTGCTTGGAATAAACCAACCAGAGAGGGCAACGGGAGGGGGAATGGGTTGGAGAGCTTAGTAGCTACCTAGAAAATAATCTGTTTTGGGAAATGCAATTCCCAAGAAAGGCTTTGGGAGTAGCCTTCCAAACATGATCCAGCCCTCTTGTCTACTTTCATCTGTGATGCTGGATACAGAAACGGAGAGAGCGTGGCAGAAGCTTTAGTGCCAATGGTTAGCCAGGTCTTAATAATACGTCCTTTAACATGATTTCTTGTGATAGTCTCTTTAGACAGGCCGTTGTGCTTTTCATAGCTTCCAGACGTCAAAGCTGTGATGCAAAAAATTGAAACAAGCGTAATGGGCTTGATTGTGCAAAATCAGATCAATTCAAATTAGTTTATGGGCCCACTAAACATTAACAGTCAACGAGTTTACAAGAGATTAAAACTGAAAACAGCACTAACTATGGTATTTCATGACAGAATGAGAAATTTAACAGCTAAAATGAAAATATTTCATTTCACTTTTATCTAGTAGCAATTTTCAAATCACCCCAGGATATGTTCGACTATAAATCTTAGCATTTACCACCATATCTTTTAAAAGTGGAATTCCAAGGGAATTGGCAGCATTGCCCTGGGATGTTCTCAATGAGAATTTCTTGATAACAGGTTTCTGAATGGTCTCCTTCCTCCTGACATAACTCGTATCAAGTGAGTTAACACATGCAAAAGGCTGGATGTATAGTGAGTGCAGAGTTGGTGCTCAATATGCAATAGTTTCTTTCCCTTTCTCCTACACCGAGGAAGATACCCTTTCCTGGTATCTATAGGAAAAACTGGAAGCAGACAAGTATATTTTGGGTTAAAATTATACACAGCTGAAGTTTTCTTCAGTAAGTTCTTGGGAGGGCAGACTGAGCTGTGTCCAGACGTTCCAATGAATAATTCACTACTCAAGGCTCAATAATGTCAAAATTCTTTTAAGGAAACAAGATGTGTCTATAAACTTTTCATATGTTCAGTGACACTGAATTAACAAGGAGAAAAATGGCTTGACATTACTGTTCATATAATGAAATTAAATGGGCACAGATTTTGGAGCCAAAAGGACCTGGATTTGAGTCCTACTTTCAAAACTTACTAGCTATGTGACCTTGGGTAAGACCTGTCATCTCGCTGGGAGTCATTTCAAATGGGTTATCACTTTCTTTGCAACGCTGTTATGAGGATTCAAGATGAGATGTGTAAAGCACCGATACAGTCTCTGGCAAAGCGTGAGCACTCATTAAATGATGTGATAGTGCAATGGATATTCAAGCATACTCATTACTATTAAATTTACATTGTAAAAATAGCAATATCATAGATTCAAAGATTTTTAACAAAATTGTGGGTGATTCTACTGCAACAGAGAGCAAATGGGGCTACTTGCTCTCTAGTTTTGACCAACTCCCCTACATCTTCTAGTTCTTATAATGCTTTCCTCCAAGAAAAAAATTAATATCTAGTTCTTATTTTCTCCTTAGAGATTTATGAGTATTAAATATGTTTTAATACATCTATAAAGAGATTTAAGTTCTTTTTGGAAATAAAGCTGAAGAAGCCATTGATCAGAGTTTGACATGGGAATAATTTCACTGCTGGGCTGCATTTTTCCAAATACATTTCTCCCCATAAACTGATAGGAAATTCAGTATTTCATTTTCTGAATATTGCACAAATGAACTGTGGAAGTCTGGCAGAAGTGCTTGATTGTACTTTCATTAGACTTCCTTTCCTTTAGGCCATACAGATGCAATGAAAGAAGAAAGAAAATTAATTAAATTTATGGGCATGTTTATACCCTCCAGGTGTCATAAAATGTACTGGCTCAGACATTTTTCAAGTAATTAAACAGACATCTCTCTGTGTTTCCTAATGAGTTGCTGCCCTTCCCTTCTTAATCTGGTGAGAGATCTCATCACCTGCTTTCTGTCAGCTGATGGGCTTATTCCCCGGATGAGCTCAACCTTCTCCTCATGCTGCAAAGTGCTAATGGGACTTCATGGATACAAATATGAAATTCTCTTCTCTGCAAAAATATTTCCAAGGGTCAAGTAATAATTGTACTAGATGTGGTGGCTGAGGGATATTACAACAAATCTGTTTGCCTCTTATATGTATTATTGAAAATGCTGCTCTATATTATTTGAAAAATATGACTGAAATATACACAAATATTCAAATATATTATATTATATATTACATATAAATGAAGATAAATGATTCATTTGAGTCTCGGGCTTAGCTTCACTGATGAGAAAAACTTTGAAATGCATCTTATAAGATATATGAATGGAATTTTCCAACAAAGCAGAGGTGGAGGAAGATTGCAGGAGAGGCGAAGAACACATATAACTGACCTATATGACGCTTCTACAATTCACCCAACACTGTTCTAGATACCAAAGACCTTTAAGAAGCACTGGGTTTAGAAAGCAAACCAACACATATGAAAAAATTAGAGCTCTAAATTACAGAGAATATGTACGATTGATTGTATTACACAAAAGTTGAGTACAATGCACGCTCAGAGAAGACATATAAGGGCCCCGGGACAGAGCAGAGTATAGGGAAGGAAGACATCTCAATAGAATGGAGAACTAGCCGAGCTAAGACAATTGCTAAAGAAAGAAATGGAAAAGAGGATTCTTTATAGGAAGATGTTATAAATTCAGCATCTGCAGGAACATGGAGGGAACTGCTCTGTCTAGAGCGGAGAGTGTGGCATGGAAAGCATCTGCAAATGAGATTAAAGAGCCACAGGGAGGCCAAATGAAAATGGAAAGTTTAGAATGCAGGCTGAGACGTTAGAATTTGAACCTTTGTATAGATTCCTTGGCAGTGACATATAATCAATCTTTTTTTAAATCACTTGGAGAAATCTTAAAGACCAACTAATCTAAACTTATCCTCCCCGTACAATTTTTTCACAGATGAAGAGATAACACTGAAAACGGTATTTTATCAAAATTCATCTAGCAGTGACTTGGATAGCTTGAGGATAGCTTGAGCTCCCAGGTGCCCTGGGGAAATGCCTCATCTTTCCTCCAGACTTTCCCTGCCTCTGATGTTCCCCATCTCAGTGGAATGGCTCCTTCATCCCAGGGTTGCCCAAGGCCTGCCTTGGCAGTTTTATCACTTTATTCTCTCTTAAAGCCACCATTTTACTCTGTTCTCGGGACCACTGCCGTAACTCAAGTCTTCATCATTTTTGACTGGAGTAACACAGGAGTGGTTTAAATGTTCTCCTTACTTCATTTTTGTTCCATTCCATCATTCTCCAAAAGAACTTGAGTAAAAAAGTGTGGGGTACCAGAAGCATCTTCCTAAAATTCATTATTTTAGTATTGTCTTCAGAGTAAAACCCCAAACTCCTCTCCTCGGTCTCCTGTGTAAATGATTCTCCAATATCCTTAAGTGTCCTCTCCCCCTCCGTTGATGTCCTCACTGTTCCCATGTCCATCTCTTCTCAGCCTTTGCTCCAAGTGCTTCCCCTTTCTGTGGTGCTCCTCTCCTTCTTCAGCACTCTGGTGTCACTCCTTTAGGGAAATTTAAATCACATCTCTTTTAGTTGCAGTTGACTGAAATCCTAAACCTTCCAATTTAAACAAAATTCAAAGCAATTTGAACAACAAAAAGAAGTCTATATCGGCAGAAAGAATGGTGATGGACCTCACTTAAGGCACGGCCTGATTTAGGGAAACCTGTGGTCAGATCTCTTTGTGGATCCTGCCTCCCTTCCCTATTCCCACAATATAATAACTAATTTCTTCCTTGTACAAACAAGCTTTCTGCAAACACAGTTGCAGGCAACCGCCTTGATACCAAAGAGGATACAGAATTCCTAGGAAAATTCCAGTGGAATGTCTTTAGTTGTCCCAGCTAAGGTGGTATGTCTATCCCTGGACCTATTGGTGTGGGAAGGAGGATCAGACGTGATTACCGGCTCTGTCAAGGTCATGTGTCAGGAACTGGTTACTGGGAGGTGATGAATAACTGAGAGCTGAGCCAAGGACAAACAGTAGCCAATGCAAGAAGCCTTCTCCTACCTTACCTGTTAAGGCTGTCATCTCTCATAGGTGTTCCTTTCACCCCTTTTTCATACAACTATACTACCGCATCATCTGTTTCCTTTTCCGCCTTCCTTAAGAGTATATTTTGAGGCATATTCATCCTGACTACAGCTCTTGGCACATAGTGGTGTCTGAAAAAATATTCTTTGAATAGACCCAAAAAAAAAAAAAAAGTCAAATCTGTGATGGACCAAAAGAGATCCACATAGTGTAATTACCACATTGTGGAAACCAAAGCAGTAGGTAAGGAGGTTTCAGATGAGAGCAGGCCATAGTAGAAAAGCAAGGACTCAAATGCCATGTGGGTATTTGCGGTCATACAAGGTGAGGGAAGAGCAAATGAAGCTCAGAAAAAAGGCAAGCAGAAGGTTTGAAAAAGTATCAAAGGAATCTGGAATCTCAGAAACCATGTAGAGAAGCTCATGAATGCAAAATAGAAAACTTGAGCTTTGCTTACATAATGGATAGCTAAGGATGTTTTCCAACTAGCTGTATTTACCAATGAGAAAAGGAATCTCACAAATAAATGCTGTGGCATGTGGTCAGGTCTTTGAGGGCAGTAGTGGTGGTGGAATCCTAGAATAAAAGTATACGAAGGCTGTGAGCATGGTTGAAGGCAGACATTTCCATCAGCTGAACTGGAGGGTAAGCTCCCACAAAAGACCGCTCTCCTGAGGGACTGAGGCACCCTCTGGGAGGGACTCCAGCTAAGGGAAGAGAGAGTAGGGGATATAAGTCTAACCAGAGACAATGCCTTGGTCACTGGAAGTGGGAAATGATTCTAAGCATGGTGCGGGTCACTTGCATATGTCTCCCAGTCAGGCCTCTGGGGCCAGGGACAACAGATGGAAAATGAAAGAGTTCCTTCATTAGAAACTCAGTGAGACATGGGGCATAAGGTGTGTTGCTTGAGGACATATTTGATAAACATTAACAGTGAAGCAAGCAATGAAGTATTCCCAGCATTTCTTTCCCTCCCTTCCTCCTTCCCTCCCTCCCTGCCTTCTTCCTCCCTTCGTGCCTTCCTCCTCCCTCCCTCTCCTTTCTTTTCACTCCCCTCCCCTCCCCTCCTCTCCCCTCTCCTCCCCTTCCCTTCCCTTTCCTTCTTTTTTCTTCTGACAGAGTTTTACTCTTACTGCCCAGGCACAAGTACAGTGGCATAATCTTGGCTCACCACATCCTCTACCTCCCGGGTTCAAGCAATTCTCCTGCCTCAGCCTCCTGAGTAGCTGGGATTACAGGTATGAGCTACCATACATGGTTAACTCTGTATTTTTAATAGAGATGGGATTTCTCCAGGTTGATCAGCCTAGTCTCAAACTCCTGACCTCAGGTGATCTGCCCGCCTTGGCTTTCCAAAGTGCTGGGATTACAGGCCTGAGCCACCAGGCCTGGCCTCCCTCCGTTTCTGCATGAATCAGATATGAACTTAATGTGCTGAAGTCTCAGGGAACACGTATGCCCTCGATGCCTTGAGCACTTCAGCATCATCTCTGTCCCCACGATCATGGTGAGGAGGAGGGGGACAGGGACAATGGTTCCCTGCAGAAACCCTTCTTCTGTGAGCACAAGAGTCACTGGTAGCGAGTCACTGGAACCAGAGACAAGGTAAAGGGGAAGAAAGTTCAACGGCCATGCTGTGGCTGCTAGGACACATTTAAGTCCATAGCATGTGGAAACCTTCCCATGGAATTTTAACTATAATTGAGGGAAAGTGCATTAGACCAGAAATCCTAAAATAGTTTACAGGCACAAGTTTTAGGAAACATGAGCTACAAAATTACTTATAACTTCATAGAGCACAGAGGGAAGAAATTGGCACATGAATCATCCTAAGTGCTGAGATATGCATGTCATCTCACCGTCAATAGATTAAACGTTTTGAATGACTTTGAATATGAAAAAAACAACAGCTACAATTTGTACCTCAGGTACTAAACATATGTAGTTTCTCCATGGAAGGGTTCATTTTTCCCTTTACTTTCTGTAGCAGAAGTTGATTAGAAGAGAAAATGAATGAAGAGATACCTTCAAAAAAAAAAAGTAAATAAGTGCACAACGAGATCTCGCACTAAGCACAAAGGAGAAATTGGCTTTGCGCCATCACCTTCACAGCTACAGTATTCTTCCTTTGGGAGGTGGCTGTCCACAGTCTGAAAGCCATTTTTTCAGTATATGAGCCTACTGCATAAAGTATCTGATTCCACAGAGGAGTTCTTCACAGTTACGGGAGGAAAATGGGAAAGTGTTTGAAGCAAAATGAAATCTCTAGGTGTCATAGTTAGTGCCAGGAAGAGTGTTTCCTCAGGGTGGAGGTCGCAGCTTTGCTATTATAGAGGATAACAAAGCTGTGTCAGACTGGGAAGAGAATTTATTTAATAAAACCCACAGTGACACTTGAGACTGTCCAGGATAGCTGAGAAATTAGGAACCAAGTAATTGGATGTTTTCATCTCCAAAACACACTTCACATCACTTTTGAAAAAAAGGTCAGTGAAAAATCTTATTTTTTCCCTTTTAGAAAATTACTAGGCAGAAATCTCACAAGATGAAATTTCAAAGTAGCTTCCATGTTCGTATGCTTAAAGTAGTATACACCAGCTTCTTCCCATCCAATTGCACCAGAAAGATGGGGGAATATACAATGAGGTATTATATTAAAGGCAGGCTCATTTAACACCAGCACTTAATCTAGGCTGGCACATGGTCTAAATGCTCCATGAGTAAAATAATTGTCTCTGATTCACCCATAAGCCCTCCACCAACACAGCTTCATGAAAACTCAATATATACTAGGTAGTGAATAAATATTTACTAAGATTTTTTAAATGCTTAAAATCTAAAACCCATATATTTGATTCTTCAGGAATAATCCTTGTGGTGGCGCCTAAGTGCAGCCTGGGATATAAAAGTTGACCCTATATGTTTATTCTATTAAGCAGGCATCTCCGTAACGCTGGGTGAAAGGCAGATGAGAAGAACAACATCATGGCAGATTTTGAGAGATGTGAAGGTAATGATAAGAACCCTGCCTAAAAGACCTTCCAGGTTAGCTAGAAAGACAGACTTGATGAAAAGTCCATCATCAGGAATGGCATGCTCAAATGGCCAGTAAACATAAAAAGAGGTTCAACATTATTACCCATCAGGGAAAATACAATTAAAACCACAGTGAAACATCACTATACACTTCAGAAACAGCAAAAAAGAAAGAAAAAGATGCAAAATATAAAATGTGGATAAGGATATGGGACATCTATAAATTTCATAAATTCTGGGTAGCATTGATGGGATAGGGCAATGAGGGGGAGTGAGGGAGGCTAGGAAAGCCATGCAGAAAATTACTTTTCATTGTCTATGAAAGCTATAAGTATGCATAGATTATGATTCAGCAATTAGACAACTCTAAGGAATACACCTAATAGAAACACACATATATATTCATCAAAAATATGTACTAGAAAGTTTCAGCAACCCTAGAAACTATGAAAATCTTCCTACATTTTAGAATGGACAAATAAATTGTCACAGTGAGCAGTGAGAATAAACTATATACAATAATGCAGATTAATCTAAAAATCTGACATTAAACTCAAGTCAGATACGAAAGAGCACATACTGTATAATTCCATTTATAAGTTCAAAAACAAGCCAAATCAACATATGCTATTAGAAGTCAGAATAGTAGTTATCTTTTAGGGGTGGGGCAATTAGTAAAGTTGAAAGGGTAGTTGAAGAGGGCATGAGAGGTATTTCTGGGAGTGTGGTAATGTTCTGATTCTTTTCCTGAGTATCAGTTGTATAGGTGACTTTTAGTTTGTGAAAATTCATTGTTCTGTTCACTTAGGATGTGGTACACTTCTGTGTGTACGTTAGACTGATTATATAACTTTTTTTTAAAGCCTGCTTTATACACGGAAAAAGAATTATAAAGAAAATATTTACGATTTATGGTGGAGAGGTCATTTTCACACTTTGAGGTTCTGCATCCTAGTTTTAACTTTTAACAATAATATATGCTTATAAAAATTACGAAAATTTAAAATAAAAAAGCCATAATTGGTTTCTGGTTTGAGCTCAGACAGGCTCAAACTGTCAACCTTACAACAAGGAAAAGCTGGATACATTGAAAGTCACTGACTTTTCTTGAACACATCAGACAAATCAGACTATATAGTAAACCATCACCCTGAAATTTAGGGAGCGAGGATCCAAGAGACACAGCCTAGATCTACATACCTAGAACAGAAGCCTCTGAAGCCATACACTCCGAAGCCATAGATTTGTAAAAATATTTAAAAGGGATTGTTGATGAATTTTTGGAGGCCGAGTGTGAATTATATGAGAGTGAGACACTTCTCGGGGTCAAAGTCCTAGTGGAGCTCCACATTTTCATGGGCTTTACTTCCAGGTTCTCATCTAAAGATTTCCTGAGGCTCCAGCAGAGGGAAGGGATGATACTAGAGGTTCTTCATGTAAGTCAGGAACTGGACCAAGATGCTTTTGGCTCAGTGACTCCAGTCTGCAGGACCTCCCATATCACCTGCTTTCAACAGGAGCTCTAAGTCTTAGTTCTGGACTGAGAAATGGGGAAATTTAGTGAAGCATCCCAAAACCAGCAGCCAAGAGGGTATGTACAGAGATGTGGGGGAACAGATAGCAGAGATGTGGCCTTATATTGAATAAGTCAGTAATATGTATTCAATAATATAAGGCCACATCTCTGCTATCTATTGCTAAGTAACAACACACCCTAAAACTTAAATGGCTTAAATGATTACCATTTCATTATACCTTATAATTTTGTAGGTCAGGGATTTAAACAGGCTTCCGCTGAGTGATTCTTCTGCATCACCTGGTATCAGTTATAGTCACTTGATAGTATTCAGATGGTGGCTGGGGTGATATGAAGGGTCAGAGACAGATTCACTCACATGCCTGGTTCCCTGGCAGAGATGGCTGGAAGGTTGGGATCAGCTGGGCCCTACTCCCTTTCCATGAAGTCTCAGGGTCTTTCCATGTGATCATTCACATCGTAGTGTAACTTCTCATGTTTAAGGCTCTAAAGTGACTGATACAAAAGATAAGAAGTATCCAGAAACTGATGCAGTATTAGTTCTACCGTTGTCTGTTGTTCAAAAATAGTTACAGATTCCATCAAATTAAAAATGAGACTGAAATGTGGTATTGATAAATTCACCTAAAATGCAATGCAAAAAGATAAAGGTATTTAAAAATACATGAAAAAGCAATTAAGAGACACGAAATGTCAGTTGAGACTTTCAAGTATTCTTTAAAAAATTCAAAGTGAAGAATAAAAGGAATAGATTAAAAAAAAAATTCCAAAGCTGAATTTGGAATATCTATTTAAGAATAGATAGACTAAAAATATAAAACAAAGGTCAAGTTAAAAAACCAAAAATAAAGCACTGCTTAAGCAGAATTTAGTGAAACTGCATGAAGAATAGCTATATATTCAAACAGTAACAGTATATATAAATAACTATATAACAATAACTATACATATAACTATATATTCACATATATGAACTTTCCAGAGAGAATAACTGCTTATCTACAAAAAATAAAATTGGCAATAAATTTTCATTAGCTACAATAGGGCTAGGAAACAAATAGAAAATATCTTTTGAAAATGGAAAGAAAACTACCAATCCGGAATTCTATCTCGAGGTATAGTATCATTTTACACTGAAGAGATAGCAAAAAAAAAGACATTTCAGACAGAGAGTAAGAGAAATTACTACTCACAGACCCTTGCTGGGAAAACTATTAGGGAATGTGCATTAGTAAGAAAAACAGTAAATACAAAGGAGTCGAGAGATGAAAAAAAAGAAGTGATTGAAAGAATTAAAGAACATTCTTTCTACATTTAATTACCTGAAAAACAAAAAAATATATGTTTTTAAAAGTAGAATTAAAACTCTATATAACAATAAGAAGAAAAACAGATGGATAAAGGGTCAGTGTGTGTTTGGATAGCTAAGATATTTTCGTTTAAAAAGTATAGACATATTAAATAATTTTAAATTTTGGTAAAAATTATTATTAAAATGTGATAGATAGATCTCCATATAGATTCATCTCAAAAACATTTTTTTCTAGGTAAAGGAACCCAATCTCAAAAGATGACATATTTTATGATTAGATTTACATGAGAAAGGGAAACCTTTTGAGACAGAAAACAGATCTGTGATTGCCAGATTTTAGGGGTAGTGGGAAGGTCTGAATACAGAGGTCAGAAGGAGGAAATTCTGTGGCACATTTGGAATTGTTTAGAATTCTGATTGTGGTGATAGTTACAAGAATCTGTATATGCATTGTAACTCATGTAATTGTACACCAAACAGATGAATACTACTCTACGTAAAATTTAAAAATAAAGAAACAAAAATAATGATAACCAATAAAATAATGGCAATACGATTTATAGTTTCAATCTAGTAGAAAGAGAGAAAAGAATAGAAAGGTTCTGTGAATCAGGAAATGATAAAGAGGAAACAAATAAACAAATAATATAAGGTCTTATAAATAGAAAACAAGGTAAAATAGTAGTAGTGGTAGTTCCGGCAGTGGTGGTAGTAATAGCATTCATTGTGCATTTACTATGCACCTTTTAAGGCATTTTACATATATTAACTGATTGAATATTGAATCTTTACAATTAGGCAGATACTATTATAGCTAACATTTTCCAGATGACAAAAGTAAAATATATATAAGTTAAACAAATATTCCAGATCACAAAGTTAGTAAATATTGAAACTGAGATTTGTAAATAGGAAAAAGCACAAATCAGCCAGGAATAACAATAAATATAAATGGATTATATTCTATAAGATCAGATTTTTTAAAAAGTCCAGTTATAAGACATGTCTAAAGCAAAATTACATAGAAAGGCAAAACAATGAAAAGATTTAAAAAAATTATTCTAGTCAAATAGTAACTAAAAAAATTTAAAACAAAAAAATAAAGTTATAGCAATATTAATATCAGATAAAATAAAATTTAAAGTAAAAAATTATTAGGGATAAAGAGGAACATTATACAATTAGAATAATCCAGTAAACCTATAAAACAGAGGAGAGAGGAACTAATTGTCTCACAAATGTGAAGGATCATTTCATGGAGCAAGTAGCATTTGAGTTCTTCCTTAAAAAATACACTGAATCAGGATGACTGTGAATAAAGGGCATGTTAAGGAAATGTTAACAGGCATTATTTAATGTTCCTGAAGAGGTATCTGTCTGTGAATAAGCATATTTGCATTTTAACAGGTTAATTGTTATCTGCTGAATTGCCTGCATTGGGCAGGAACTACAGACTAGAAGACTAGTTAGGAGGTTTGAAATGCTCTAGGCAAACTGACATGTGAAATACATGCCTGATTTTCTTTCTCCTTTCAACCTAATCATCTATAATATGTGATCAAGAATACAGAATGGACAGTGTGGAGCAAAGGAAATAAAAAAGTCGCAAGAAGTAACATCTTTGGCAATCTTTTCTCTCCTTTGTCACAGAAGTGACCACCCACTCCCCAAACACAGAAATTCGTAAGACAAAAGGGAAATGAAGAAGAAATCCTTATAACACAATGAGAGAAACTTATATAAGGATTACAACTGAGAACTAGAGGGCCATTTAACAAGTTGGCACAACGGTAGAGCTAGATCCAGGTTGGAAGACTGAGCTGAGGACAATTTAAAATGTGGTCATGAGACAAATTCAGGGACTCTAGCAAGATGGTTATGGGAACAAACACATAAAGGAAAGGCAAAGTTCCCCGGTCTCCATGCCTAAAAGTGATGGTTGCCCAAGTAGTAAAGCTTACCCCCATCATTATCTGTGAGAATTAGGGAATGGTTTAAAACTATGTATTTAGAGGATAATGTTAAAAAAAAAACAAATAAATGTACATGTTTTTGAGGATAATATAGATATGCGTTGAAGAATATTTGAATCGTTTGCTTCAGTTTTAATTTTTTAAAAATTGAAAAGATTTACAGCATCCAAAATTGAGTTGTGTTGCTTAGAATGCTAGGGCAAATAGAAACAAACACAGTAAATGTTCAGTATAAAAAGTAAACACAACGTAAGAGGGGGATACCAATAACAAAAATAATGCCAGTCAGAGAAAAGAACTAAGTCATAACCTTCCTAAGAAAAATATACTGACTCAGTTTTTTATCTATGCAATGCCAACACACACTGAGCATTCGGTAAATATTTGTTGAATGAATGGATAAAAAGTCACCATGGAAAGTAATAGTCAGGAAGGGCTCAGGGAGGAAACTGATTTTTGAAATAGAAAATCAAGCTCTCCTTTACGTAAAGCAGTTATGTGAAAATGAGAGAACTATATGAACAAAGGGCAACCAGGCAACCAGTAGCCCTAATTTTTTTCATTTTAAAAAGGCTTTGAAATATTCTTCATGAAAGAGTATTAAAAGGACTATGAAACACCAACAACAAAAATCTCTAAAAGGTTGTCTAGGAAGGGAAAATGATTTGGTTAAACCTTTCTTCTGGACACATGTTCCCTTAACGTTCTCCTACAGCCTGATGGGAATCTTCATGAAAAGAGTATGAAAGACTCAAAAAGAAACTCAAGACACCATGATCAAGACAACACAGACTATTTAAGCTCAACCACAGAGCATATGATTAGCTGATAGGCTACCAAGGATTACTAAAGAGAAATAAGTTATTTTGAAATGGAGGGTGCTAGGATTATCTTTGTCACTCTTGTACTTAGGTAACAAACAGTGAATGACCAACAGAATGTTTACTGAATGACTGAATGAATGAATGTTAATATTAATCGCTAACCATGGAGCCTACCCTAACGTATTAGTCAGAGATTATGATGAAAGAAAGGAATGGTTACAAAAGCAGTATCCAAGAATCTGGCATTGTTACTAGAGTACATATCTGACTAAAGAAGGAATGGATCACAGTACTTGTCATGTCTAGTACTTTTGACAAATTGAGAGAAGACCCTATGTTTCCATTAAGATCAAACAAAAGCTGATGCTGAAAGCCTCTAGATAAAAGTATCACTATTTTCACAGAAAATAAACAAACAAATCTTGGTCCAGAAGGTTACTGATTGATAAAATGGATTATCACAAAGACATTGAGTAAGCCAAGAGGATTCGTATTTTTTTAAAGGGTGATAATGGATTTCTTCGGGATATTCCATTATCGCTTCCACTGAAATAGTCACTTTAAGAGGACCAGAGTTGGAACTCTGAATTAATTATGGTAATTTTGAAGTATCTATGCAAGAGGAGGAGTGTGTGTGTATGAATAAGTAAGTGTGTCTTAGTAACATTTTCTGATGAATAAATCAGTTTAAAATTGGAAATCTGTGTCCTCTGGTAATTTCTTCTAAGCCTCCCTTCCTCTGAAATCCCTTTTCAGAATTAACACACCTAGAAGACATTCATTAAACATTTGTTGAATGAATTTTGATATGACATTGAGATAATACTTAGTATTACCATAAAGTGATATCCAGTACATATTTTTCATAAGTAAATGTTTTGCAATGATTATAGCACTGCAGTAAAATTTAATACTCGTGTAGAAGTTACAAAGACATGTATCTACCGTGAGTTAGGGTCGTGCTTCACATATTCAGAAGTTTCACTGTGGCTTGATTTTTTTAAGGCTTAAATACAGCATGTGTAATGTGTGCCAAATTCCAGAACTAGGTATAGTAAAAAAAAAAAAAAAAAGTAATAAAATTGGTGAAGAGATGTCTGGTTACATGAGAAAATATAAAAGAATTAATTAAGAAAACTGGGGACATAACTGAAGGTAATAAAATCATAAAATGGTATATAACAAATATGGTATTATTAAGACCTTGGGCTATGATTTTAAAATCTTCAGTTTATTTCAGCACATCAAGAAATTTCAACTTTTCAAAGTGAGAAGTCATTTCTATAACTCATTGTTGACTAGAAAATTTCCATTAAAAATATCAACTTCAGAAGAAACTAAATAATAAATTCCTCCACAGGAGATCTATAGGAAGCACATAATATTTTGGTGTCTCATTCCCAATATTTTAAAGTCAAAATCAGTTGTGCCCATAATATAGCCCATTGCTCCATTAATAGAGTCAGAACACAGTACTAAACACACCGTGAGCCAAGTTTACAGGGGATTTGGAAAGCCTGCGTGTGATATCAAGTCAAACAATTTTAGAGCCAAACGCCCTATGAAACCACAGAGTGCAATGTTCTCATTTTACATAATGAGAAAACTGAGACCCATAGAGATTAAGTATCTTGCCTGAGGTCACACAACTAACAAAAGGCAGAAACTTGCTAGAATCTAGACTCCCTGAGTCCCTAGTTCCAAGTTCTTTCTCCTACATGTTGACTTTCCCCCAAAACAGAAAAATACAAAGAGGGAAAAAATAAGCAGATACACATTACTAAACTTTTGGACAAATATTATTTCTCCCCACTAAAGATGGGCATTAAAGTATTTCATTTCCTGTGATATAATTTTATTTTGGCTTTGTATAAGCAGACCAGAGTTTGGAGATAAGGATATAGTTTTCACTGTTTGTTATGGAAAATTTCAAGCATAGACAAAAGAAGACAGAATAGTATAATGAAATTGTCATGTACCCACTATCCACCTTCAGTAATTATCTCAATACTAATCTTGTTTGATCCATTCCCTACTTAATCCTGTCTCCTTCTACAATATAATTTTGAAGTCAGGCCAAGAGCACATCCATAAGTATATCAGCATGTGTCTCTAAATGTAACAGCAACACCATTATCACACCTAAAGAATTAAACATCTTTCTTTACCATCACCATTAAAGTCACTGTTCAAATTTCCGATTGTCCTATTGGTGTCATACTATTTAGAATTTGTTCTGAACAAAGAATAGTTTAAATTTTACTGGAATATTGAAAATGCAGAACATCCAAATAAGCTATAGTGATGTAGATTCACACTAGAATCTACCTTTGACATTGCACCTTGAAGAACAGGAAAAAAAAATGTGCATTATCCTAAGAGTCTGGGAATAGGATCATTATTTTTGTATAATCAAAATAAGTGACCCAACTTAATGTATAGAAAATTATTTTAATAGAGATAAGCTTATGATTTCAAATACCAGTGGCCAGGTGGATGGCAATGTTTACACACCATGGTGCACCATATTATCAATTATATCCATACATCCAAATGATCCTGGGCAAGGTGCCACACAGAGAAAGAAAAATGGATCCTACTCTGTCACTACATGAATATGTATTCTAATGTCATGGCAGGGATTAGATAGGGAGCACCACAGGAGAAACTCTGTAGGGAAAACCAGTAGAGCCTGGAGACAGAGGGCCAAATTCTCATCCTAGCCAGAAAGTAGTCCTGCACAAATCTGTTGAACTCTGAGTGTCTCTTTATCAGTATAAAAGGAGTAGCCAAGAAGGTCTCTGAAGATCCTTCCATATCTTACATTCAATGAGTTTAAACATTCTCAACCCATTCTTATATAATATGCAGAACTTCAAAGATATCATTTCATCATGAAACTAAATGTTGAAAAATTACTTCATTTGTCACACAGTTTCTAAAGAACAAAATTCCAAAGTGTTGACTATTGCTATTTCTCAGTAGACTGTGTCTAATGAGAGGGCTCTGTGACAATGTAATTGGCTGTTGTAGAGGGCAGCATCTGGGAGTGGCAGTAAGCCAGTAGAGACCCACCTAGTTTCAGCACAGCTGACCGCTGTAACTAAGGGCTACAGAACTAATTCGACCATATTTCCTGTGTCACAAGCCTAAGGGGATCGTACAGAGATATACAGCGCCCCCTGTAGGTTGATTAGATTTAGCAACTAAAAATACTGCAGGGGCAGTTAAAATGTTTCAGATAAACAATGAATAATTTCATACTAAACCTGTATATACTAAAAATCATATAACAACAATATTCATTGTTTACAATGAATTCAAATTGAGCCAATTTTCCTATATTTTATTTGGTAATCCTAATCCCCATGCATGCATACATACACACACACATACATCCCAGAATGACAAGGTTTTCATATGCACTTAGTCTGATAATAGTATAGAAAAATGTGATGTTAGAGCTGATATTTGGGAAAATGCACATACAGTCCTGAAAGGTATAGATCATCCATAATTAGGATGAAATATTTTTATCTTTATTTATTTTATATAGAGTTTAAAATGCATATTGATAATGGCATGTAGAACTTATTTTATATCCAACATACTTAGTTTATGAATAAAACTTGTAACAGTTCTTTTCTATAGAGAAACTAGTCTCCCTTTGACAAATAGTTCTTGCCTGGTGTTATGTTGGCATCATTTACTGTATTCCTCACAGGAAGTTGAAACAGAGAAAGGTTATGTCATTTCTTCAAAGGCACACAGCTATCAAACAGCAGAATTAAACAGAAGAGAGGACCCAAGGACTCCAAGTCCATCCCACTACTTCCCACCATGGGATAAGATATTGAAAAATCAGCATATGACCAGTTATAGCTTACTGAATGTTAATTATGTGCCAGGCACTGTGCCAAGTAGTTTATATACATTATATTGTTTATTCCTTATAGTAAGGAGAGATGTTAATTGTAACCCATTTTATACATGGAGGGGGTTGTATGGGGCAGGAGCTCCCCATACAACCAAAGCCAAATTTCTTAAGAGGTAGTAACTGCTATGTAGAAGATCCTTATATGGATTATTTCACTTAATCTTTGAAACAACTGGAGAGGTAGGAAGTCATTAAACCAAAGTTATCAAGTGCCTACTACTATGTGCCAGGCCCCGGGTTCTAAGTGCTGGGAGTACAACAAAAGCAAATAGTACAAAAATTCCCACCCTCCGTGATGCTGCCATTCTAGTAGGGGAGATAAATGAGGGTAAATAAATAAAACATACAGTGTTCAGAGACTGGTAAATGCTAAGGAGAAAATAAAGGAAAGGAGCATGTGAGGTGTGGGCACAGGGTGAGAAAGAGGGTCACTGGCCATTTGAGAAAGCATGTCTAGGAAAGGATTTACAGAGAAGACAATATTTGAGTCAGAGTTGATATAAACAAGGGAGCAAGTCATATGGCTATCCAGAATGCATTCTAGGCAGAGGAATCACCAAATGCAAGGGTGATTCGGAATATTTGGAGTATACTTGGAATATCTGGAATATTGAAGAACAAAGAAGACAATGTGGCTGGAAATAAGTGGGCAAAGGAGACTGCTAAGGCACAGGTGCGTGTGTGCCTGTGTGTGTGTGTTTAGGGAGAGAAACAGTGAAGGACAGGAATCAAATTATGTAGGGCTTTGTGAGACATAGTGAGGACTCTGGCTTTTACCCATGTGAAACGAGAACCTCTTACAGACTTTTGAGCAAAGGAATGGTGTGACTGACTCACTTTTTAATATTTATACTCTGGCTGCCAAGTTGCAAATAGACTGAAGGGGAGGCAAAGGCAGGAATAAGGCAACCAAACAGAAATTCATTGCAGCAATCCAGAGAATGGTGATGATGACTAGCAGCAGGATGGCAGCATTCAGGTGAAAAGAAATTGCACGATACTGAATACCTTTTGGGGATAAAGTGGACATGATTTACTAATGGGGCAGATGCAGAATGTACGTAGATTTAATCTTCATTTTAGAGATCAGGAAACTGAGGTTCAGAAAGCTTAAGTAGGCTTAACATAGAAAAGACAAATGGTGGCAGTGGAGTATAAACACCAATCTGCCTCACTCTAAAATGCATGCACTTTTCATTACATTTTCATTGTTCCCTAAGCATGCATGGAAAACAATTTAAATTTTCTTTAAATATGCAGTGAAACTTTAACAAATTTAAAAGTAAAAAGACCACAGCTTCTAGAAGGGTTGTGCCTCAAAGTCCGTAGGGCAGTTATTTAAAACTTGGAAGGCCTTTTTTTCCCCCTATAGAAACACTCTTACAAATGGTTATTAGATTAGATTACAGGTCAAACCATAAAAGTCTGTGTATTCCATATTCCAGTTGATGACCATAGATACTTTTAATTAAAAATATCGTAGAAACTAAGTATGTTGCCATATTTATAATTAACCAATACAAAACTAATAGGAAATATATATATATATTTTTTTGAGACAGAGTCTCACTCTGTTGCCAGGTGCCAGGCTGGAGTGCAGTGGCACAATCTCGGCTCACTGCAACCTCCACCTCCCAGGTTCAAGCAATTCTCCTGCCTCAGCCTCCCAAGTAGCTGGGACTACAGGCACACACCGCCACGCCCAGCTAATTTTTGTATTTTTAGTAGAGACGGGGTTTCACCATGTTGGCCAGGATGGTCTCAATCTCTTGACCTCATGATCCGTCCGCCTCGGCCTCCCAAAGTGCTGGGATTACAGGCTTGAGCCTCCACACCCGGCAGAAATATATTCTTATTTACTTTTTAATGGAGTGTAGGATATAAAGCAAATTGCACTGTGACAAATCAGAAGTTAATGGAAATATTGTGAAGACTTAATAGTGTTTACCAAAAATTTCTAAACACATTACAGATGGATGCTATTGGTTTTTCTACACCGATCTCACTTTTAAACCTTTTGCATTTTCTTTTCTTGGACACAGATGTCAGTTTGCATATGTGACCAGTAACTGAGGCTGTCTCTTTGCTCTCAGATGAAAATACATGAGGGAAAGGGAGATAGAAGAATAAACCAAAATATTAACCTCTGTGGCTGAATTAACTGGAAAAGGTTTTAGGAGAAAAGAGACTGATGTACATTTGTGTTTTTGTAAGGAGGTCCTGATTTAAGATGTAATTAACCAAGGAATAATAGAAAAGAAGGCAGAAGAATGTTGTGAATGCCATAGGGGAAGCAATTTAAAATTAGAGATCTCCTTGCACTGGTAACCACCTGACATAACCATCCAAAAGCATCTAGTTATTGTCTCAAACAGCCTTGGAGAAGCCCAGAGCCCAGAGTACTACAGGAACATGGTGGAGGTGGAAGGAGGACAGGTTGAGTTCTGAAGAATGATAGGAGTTGGCCAGTGTGAGGAGAATTCTAGGCAAAGGAGGAAGTGCATGCAGAGGTACAAAGACCAGCATGCATGATCCATTGATAACTTCAAGCAGTTTGGTATAGCTGAAAGTGATGAGAAGGAAATCATTAGATAAATGGTGAGATAAAATCCTGGGCAAGAATTCAGTGACCTGATCATAAAGGGTTAAGGGTCTGGATTTGATTAGGAAGGCAAGATGGAGACTCTGAAACATTCAAGCAGGAGAGCGAGTGATTGGTCTTTTCTTTCGTAATCACTCAAAAGGAAGAAGGAAGGAAGAAAAGAAAAAGGAAGGAATTGAGGAAAGAAAAGAGGAAGGAAGGTCTGGTGGCAGTAAAGGGAATGGACTTGAGTAAGGTGAAATTGAAGGCAAATTAATAGATATTCCAGGTGAAATTATGAGGGTTTGAACTAAGGGTTTGGCATTCAAAACACAAGCCTTGTAGTCTCAATGTCTGAACCTTCACTTGGACCTCTTAGACAGGTCACTTTACTCGATCTACATTTACTTACCCATAAACTGAGGACATACTTAAGTAAATTTGCAAGGGTTGCTGTGTATGAAAGTGGCCGCAATATTAGCCACTTCTCTTGCTATTACTAAAAGAGTAAGGACGGGGGTTTCTGGACAGAGAAGCATAGTGAATACCAGAATAATGAGTTATAAGGATGAAAAGGATGAATTCAGTTCAAAGCATCTAGAGTTTCAATTTATTCTGAGATGTGGAAGAATTCAGTTGGCAGCTGGGAATCCAGGCTTGGAGAACACAAAATGGCTGAAGTTGGAGAAACAGCAGCAAGCAGGCACAACTTGAAATTATGTCAGGAAGACTATGAGAAATAAGACCAGTGAGCAAAAAAATTTGATAGCATTGAGAAGTGACAACAGTGAAGAAGTTGTGGAAGGGGTTCTCAGAAAGGTAGGAAGAATACCTGGAGAGAAAATCATCCTACCATCCAGGAGAGAAGACAATAAGAACACCTATCAAGGTACTTTTAATTTCTGAACCTAACCATTAAACAATTAGTATATGTTCACGGACATTTATTTCATTATACCAGTATGTTTTGATTCATAATCATCCTGTAACTGATCTCATTTTACGTATTAGTTTCTGTTTACTTTGTTTATAATACACATGGAATTTAAAAGGAAAAAAATTAATTATGCTGAAAATTAATGATTCTCATTTTTCAAGAAATCACAGTAGTCTAACTTCCATTATTCAAAATTAGTCAGATTTTATTGTATAATGTGAGCCAGCTGAATTAAAGTAAACATTAGAATCAAATCCCATGGCTTTGCTGATAATTTCCAAGCATGCACAAGGTACTCACACATATGGAATAATAATTATAGCAAAGACCATTTTACTTACCCAGGAATGGCATTTGTATCATAAAATTTTAAACCAAGTACACATTTTGGAAATACAGGAAAATCAAGATAGGGAAAGATATGCCAGAAAAATAGCAAACACAAGAAAAGAGAGAGATTTCAGGCAAATACATGTGCCCCTAGGGCCCCTGTGAGTTGAAAGGAGAAAGCAGGGGTTAACTTGGCAAAAAATCTCCAGACCCTGGCATCTGGGGCTACCAGTTGACATTATGGGGCCAGGAGGTTTTGAGAAGACTCCTGGGAGAAACCATAATGAGACACATTAGAATTGACATCAGCCCGGCTGGGCGCGGTGGCTCACGGCTGTAATCCCAGCCAAGGCGGGCGGATCACGAGGTCAAAAGATCGAGACCATGGTGAAACCCCGTCTCTACTAAAAAATACAAAAGTTAGTAGGGCGTGGTGGCGTGCACCTGTGGTCCCAGCTACTTGGGAGGCTGAGGCAGGAGAATTGCTTGAACCCGGGAGGCGGAGGTTGCGGTGAGCCGAGATCGCACCACTGCACTCCATCCTGGTGCCTGGCAACAGAGCAAGACTCTGTCTCAAAAAAATAAAAATAAAAATAAAAATAAAATAAAATAAACACAACATAAAATTTACCATCTTAACCATTTTCAAGTGTACAATTCAGTGGAATTAAGTATATTAATATTGCTTTGCAACCATTACCACAATCCTTCTCCGAAACCTTATTTTCCCAAACTGAAACTCTGTGCTCAATAAACAATGACTCTCCATTCCTCCCCTCCCCTCACCCCGTCCCTGGAAATCACCATTCTACTTTTTGTGTCTATGATTTTACTACTCTGAAGAGCTCACATAAGTGGAATTGCACAATATTTGCCATTTTGTGATAGGCTTATTTTACTTATAATATCTTCAAGATTCATCCCTATTACAGCATGTATCAAAATTTAATTCCTTTTTAAGGCTAATATCCTATTGTATGTGTGTATTCTACCGTATGAATGGATGAACACGTTTTGTTCATCCATTCATATGTCAACGGACATTTGGGCTATTCCCACCTTTTGTCTATTGTGAATAATGCTGCTGTGAACACTGGCACACAAATACCTGATCCAGTAAGGCATGTCTTTTTTTTTTTTAAACTTTTGACTTGGTAGGCCATAGCTCTTTGCTTCAATTGTCTTAAGACACTGAAACCTTTCTGGTTTTAAATGCGTTTAAGCTAGAACTGTGTATTTGTCCACGGTGATATATATGGGATTTTATACCGCATAAGATGATGGACAACTGATGAATTATATATTCAGCTAGGAGATTTTTTAAAGATATAAAATATTAAAACATTTTATGAACCTATCTATATGAACAGAGTGCTATACTCAAATTCTAGAGAAAGAAATTGAGTCAATCATACCGACAAAGTATCAAAGATATTTGTGCAGCAAAGAGTACTCTGACACGGCTTACAAGTTTGATGCCCTTTTTTTTTTTTCAAGACCACTGGTTATTTTCCTTTAAAAACAAAAACAAAACAAAACAAAACAAACAAACAAAAAACCTAAGAGTTACTTAGAGTTTTGTCCCAAAACTTCATTTTCTTTTCTAAATTCACCCAAACTCTTTTTTTTTTTTTTTTTTTTTGAATCAGGGTCTCTTTCTGTTGCCCAGGCTGGAGTGCAGTGGCCTGATCTCTGCTCACTGCAACCTCTGCCTCCTGGGTTCAAGCGATTCTTATGCCTCAACCTCTGTGGTAGGTGGGACTACAGGTGTGTACCACCACACCCAGCTTATTTTTGTATTTTTGGTAGAGAAGGGGTTTCACCATGTTGGCCAGGTTAGTCTCGAACTCCTGGCCTCAAGGGATCCGCCCACCTCGGCCTCCCAAAGTGCTAGGGTTACAGTTGACAGTCATGGAGCTTGGCCTAAATTCAACCAAACTCTTACAGTCCCCCATAATATGACTGTACACCAAAACCTATTCTTTCAAATATTGAATAGGAAGCCCCTCAAATGAGATGGAATACTCTGAAAAATTCCATTGATTTGTATGCCATTATCCAATTTGAGATTGCCAGGAAGGACCATTTTAAATTTAAATAAATGCTGCCTTAGATGGAATATCTTACTCTTGATCCTCACATTTGTAATCAACAGGGAACTCTTCGGCTGCATCTGATTTTTCAGTTTTCAGCTAAGTCAGGAATCCTAACGCAAAAATCTGCCCTGTTATGTGGATTTGTGAACTGTCTAGAGGGTTCTGGGTCCATTAACCAATGGATAGATTACCAAGAGACCCAAATATAATGTTTTTGTCTTCAACAGAGACGTTCTTGCTCTACTATTATTCATATGATTTCAAGAAAAGTGGTGGCTGTTTTCTTCAGGCTGATACCTGGAAATTAATAAAGAGATAGAACAAGGCATTTCTCTTGGCATTAATTCAAAATTCTAAAGCAAAATTAATTACACATGCACTTTAAAAAAATCTGGATTCTGGAGCTTTCAGTGAGAGCATTTTAGAATTTATTCATTCAAAATCCCAGAGCGAATGTGCATAATAGGGGGGTATTACTTATGCAGAGTGTGAAGGGCTGTAGCATCTGGGGCCAAGGTATAGGCCTGTCAGTTAAATGACAGACACATTACACCCTGGCCATGACTGAGACAAGACATCCAAGCATCACCCCTTGTCTTACTACCTTGTTGCTGCAGCCAGGCAACATATGTCAGGACTCTCATACCCAATGTGATAAATACAATCCCACAAAGTTTTACAAATGCCTTCAGATCTATTGTCGCTTCACATCAATCAGGACTATGGAACTGTTGACTTAAAAAAATCAATTGCTACTTTTGTAATTAAAAACTGTCAAATAAGATGTTCTCAGCAATGCTGAGTGGCACACAGTTGTTTAAAAAATAATGCCTATGCCATTCCCGATTACACACAGAGGTAAATAACTGGACCAATTATAAACCAGTCCTTTGTATGATCATGCAGCAGAAAAAAAATCTAACAAACATTCTCAAGGAAATTTTTCTTCCTAGCCAAAGCTGTAACTGAGAATTTTTAAGCCTAATATAAAATATTAATGGCTTTTTCCCCTTTTCTCTTTTCACTCCTTCCTGCTCCATTCTCTGCCATCCTCTCTCTTTAAAGGGTAAAACAAAGTCATTCTGCCCTTGCTTCTGAATCATACGTGTCCTTGCCGACACCTGAGGCAGTGAAAAAAGATGAAGAAATGACAATATCTGGTCTCATTGTTTCTCACCACATTGTTGTAGCGATATTTAGTATCTCAGATACAGAGTTAACTCTTTGTTGTCCTTTTGCCGATCTGATAACAGCTGTGCTCTGAACCCTCACACCAACGTATGTGATCTGTTTGGAGCTGAAATCACAAGGGTTTATGCAGACTGGGGTAACCTCCTAGCCCCCTTGGAAACCAATCGCTGTGGGTGAGCTACTCTGCTCTTTGCAACATTTATTCATTTACTTATTTGTTAATTCATTCAGTGATATGCTAGAGCTTAATTTTCATGGATCTTGTGAGCCTATTGTTAAGCTGTTTGCAACTTGAAATTGGTTGGTGGTAAGAGTATGAAAATTTTAAAAAGCTATAAATCATCCCCAACCTTACATCCAAAGCTAGCTGTTAGATCAACACATCACTGAATTTATTCATCAAATGCTTACTGAGTACCTACTATGTGCCAAGTACTGCACTGGGTGCTATGGTATAACAATGAAAAATAACAATATAAAATTTCAATACTAGTGGTAAAGATAGTGGTAAAAATAAAAAATACACAAATATCTTTAAAAAAACTATAAAGAGTAATAAGCAAAATGAAGAAAAGAAACAGATACAATAACTGAGACTAAAATGAGGGGCAAGCCTCTCTGTAGAGGCAGCAGAGTCTGGTAGTTTAGAGGGCAGCCTCTGGAGTCAGAAAGCCCAGCATGTAGTTCTAACCTCTGTGCTTCATCATACACAGTATACTGCATATATGTGCACTAGTATGACTTTGGGAACATTATTTTACATCTCTAAGCCTCAGTTTCCTTATCTGTAAAATAAAAATCATAATAGAACCTCTTTCATAGGATGTTATAAAGATAGCAAAAGATAATCCAGGTAGAATGTCTAGTTCTGGGGCATGGCCTATGTCTTGAGCTAACTCAAGAAAATGTTAACTATAATTATTATTATCATTATATTATCATTAACTCAAGAAAATGTTAACTATAATTATTATTATCATTATATTATCATTAACTAAAGAGGTAATATTTAAGATAACAGAGTATGCAAAATGTGAGCTTGACAAAGACCTGAAGAAAGAGATTTCCAGGCAGAAGAAAACACAAGTACAAAGTCTTTAAGGTACAAATAGTTCTTGGTCCAAGAACAATTAGAAGGCTTAGGTGGCCGGAGAGTTAGTGCTTTACTTTCATGCCATTACTTTTAATCACAAAACCACAATTACTTTTGCACCAACCTAATACTACCTGGGGAAGAGAAAGCTGGCATAGAATAGAGTTGAAGAGACAGGCTTGGAGGGACCCTGCAGAGCCAGTTAGGCCACTGGGACACATCTGGATTTTACTCTAAGTGTAATCAGAAGTCTCCAAAGGAGTTAAACAGAGAAGTGACATGAATCCATTTAGAGTTTTAGTATCTCTCTCTTGCCACTTGGTGCTGAATGGGTTAGAAGAGGCAAGAGTAGATCCAGAAAGATCAAATAAGAGTCTAATACAATAATTCAGATGACAGATTATAGTGTTTTGCATGACTGGGTGGCAAAGGAGGTCAGTGAACAGATTTGGGATATATTTTGAAGGCAAGTCAGTACGAAATCATGTCTTGTGGAACAACACAGATGGACCAGGAGGCCATTATCTTAAGTGAAACAACTAAAAAACAGAAGATCAAACACCACATGTTCTCGCTTATAAGTGAAAGCTAAATAATGCATATGCATAGACACAGAGGGTGGAATAATAGCTATTGGAGACTCCAAAGAGTGGGAGAGTGTGAGGGAGGGTGAGGGATGCAAGATTACCTAGTGGATACAACGTACAGTATTTGGGTGATGGTTGCACTAAAAGCTCAAGCTTAACCACTATGGAAGATAATTATGTCACAAAACTGCACTTTTACCCCTTAAATCTATAAAAATTAAAAAAATATATAACCAAAAAAAATAAAAGTTGGTCATGGACTGGATAAAATAAAAAGTTGGTCACGGACTAGTAGACTGCACTTTTCAACCATGAGCACGACACCATTTCATAGACCACATATTCCTCCACAATGTGATCCTAGCTGTCCCCCATCTATAAGTGGAATAGAAGTCTCCTCCCTTTTAACCTCAGTGTGATTGTGGCTGTTTTACTCAACTGAAGCACAGCACAGTTGATGCTATGTAACTTTCAAGGCTAGAGAGACAATGTGATTTCCACCTTGTTCTAACTTCAATAGTGTCCCACAAAAATTCATGTCCACTCAAATCTCAACGTGTGACCTTCTTTAGAAATAGGTTTTTGCAAATGTAATTAGTTAAGATGAGGACATACTGGATTAGGTTGGACCCTAATTCCAATATGGTTTGTGTCCTTACAAGAAGAAGAAAGGGCACCCAGACATAGATACACACAAAGCAAAGAAGGCCATGTAATGATAGGGAAGGCAGAGACTGGAGTGATGCAGCTGCAAGCCAAGGAATGCCAGAGGTCACCAGCAACCACCAGAAGCTATAGGAATCTGTAGCAAAGGATTCTTCCCCAGAGCCTTTACAGAGAGTGCAGTTCTGCCAACATTTTGATTTCAGACTTCTGGTCTCTGGAATTGTGAGAAGATATATACATGCTTTTAAATCCAATTTGTGGTATTTTGTCACAGCAGCATTAGGAAATTAGAACACACCTTGTCTGCTATGACACATTTTGAAACTCAAAGCTGCCATGTAACAAATTTGACTACTCTGAGTTAACCACACAGTGAGGAAACCCAGGCCACGTGAGAAGCCACATGAAGGTGGTCCAGTGAGGTTCCAATTGACAACCAGCATCAACTGCCAGACATGTGAGGGGACACCTCAACTCAAGATGATTCCAATCCCAGATGTCGACTTGCCCCCAGCTGTTGAGCTCTCCCAGTGGAAACTCTAGAAATTGTGGAGCAGAGACAAGCCTTATTTTACCTTGTTTGAATACCTGAATTATAGAATCTTTGAGTATAATAAAAAAATATTTTCTGCCACTAAATTTTGGGGTTGTTTCAGAAAGATTGAAGATGGTTCCTTATAAACCTTCACACACACAAACCTTCAGGATTTAAGAGCCTGCCTTTTTAAAAAACAACAGGCACCTATAAGTCTTAAGAGTGATGGCCCATGGCAGCTTCACTGGAAGCCCATGGTAGAAAAAGGCTTATACTGAAGAGATCTGTAGGTGTGTCTTTTGTCTCATGTAGTATATAAATTGATACACAGGAAGCCAAAAAGTTTTTTTAAAGGAACTGCATTGGCTTGAACTAAAAGAAAAGATACATCATAAAATGAAGGGGATGAGGAAGTGAAACTACTTTCAGCAGGAAGCAGGATGAGAAAACTACTCAGCGGCAACAGTAGGTCATTTATTATGGAAAAGGAAGAATAACTCAGAAAGTCATGTCAAATGCTGGGAAGATGGATCCAAGAGCAGGTGGAAACTCCTAGGGAGTAGGTTGGAGAGCTTATCAAGGAACTGACAACAATTGACTTTTGAATTGCTGTTGGACAGTGAGTGCTCTGTGTCTCCCATTTCTCTCTTTTTTGAACAGAAATGTATGCCTGACCCCCAGTGCATGGGGGTATGTGGGAGGAAGACAATTGGAATCTTTTGTTCACAGCTCTTCAGAAAGTAAGAGGAAGTGTGCTAGGAGAACTGCATTCAAAGAGCCTCATCAGCACCACGGATGACTTGGATGACAACATCCTAGACTTCAAAGTCATGAGGTGAGACTTTGGGAATGTTGGGGGAAGGACTGGGTGTATTTTACACATAGAAAGGTTGTAGACAGTAGATAGATTGACGGTACTAACTGAAGATGGCTACTGCAATGTCTTTTATCTCACATGCTTTTCTTTGCTTCATGCCACTAAGTTCTGGGGTAGTTTGTCACACAGCAATAGTAATCAGATTGTGGCAGGAATAAGGAGGGGATCAAGTAGGACTACTAGTTTTTGGCTTAGGCAGCTGGGTGAAAGGTGATCCCATTTGCTAAGACAGTAATCAATTTTTGGGGGGAGGGGGAGTTAAGGAGGGTAGGAGAGGAAATCACAGTTGTCTTATGTCCATGTTATTTTTGAAACGTGTATGAGATGTTCAGATGTAATCTCCTTTGTCAGCTCATCTGGGACTCTGAAACCTCAGTATGACTTCTATAGTGGAATTAGATTGCCAGTGACATTTCTATGAAGCATGGCACTATAAGCCCATTGTAACATTAACAAAAACAAAAGTTTGATGTCCTCCAAATGGCATAATCATCCAACACTAATACAACCAAGCATAAGCTGCCCCTCATTTTTAATACTCGTGCATGTTACTTTGAAAGGGCACCATTTGGCCCTCATTAAATAAGAGAAATACAACTTTATTACTTGAAAATGTTTGAATGCTTGAAGTAGAAAAAATATATGTAAATAATCACCTTTGCAACAAAAACACAATTTGAAGTTCATCTAACTGATCACTTCCCCAAAATCAAATCTTGGACTAGATACTAGTTTTAGTCTAAATGCAAATGAGGGCTATTTCAAAACTGGTGTTCCTTATGGGGATGCCAAAGACCTTAAACAGTTCAGCGTGCCAGATACAGCCACGAAGAAAAGAAGTAGCTGTTTTGCATTCCAGCATTAATCACAGGGACCAGATAAGAATAAACAGCAGTTAAGGTAGGGGGTGCCCCATGAACAAGGATAATAAATGTTTGTGATGACCTCTTCCAGCACTGAATTAAATGCTTTGGGAGACATGAAAAAGTAGAGCAAAAGAATTGGTTCAATCTTCTGTTACCTGTTTTTATGAAACAATGTGCAATTTGTACAAAACCGCTACTCAAAACAAATCATCCCAGCCTGCCAGGTACCATGTTTCTGGTTACAATGTGACCTTAATATCGTTGGAATGCTCCTTCATTTTTGGATGTTGTGATTGATCCATGACACTAGGTTTGTTGCAACCTTCAACAGAATGCTATCGTTTATTCAGGGGGCAATTGAATAGCAATGAATCAGCTGACAGAGGAATGGTCTCTGACTCCTCTGTCCTCATCTCTCATGAAGGATAAAGAAGGCTGACATTCACATTCTTCCCTGCTTCCCCTTTGTGAATGTACCAGTGGTCCCAACTGAATGTGTGATTGTAGATCAGGGTCTCCTGTGCAGCTCACATCTCAAAATCCCAGAGAATCACCAGAAGACATTTAATGAAGACTACAGAGTCTGTGCCAAGGAAATGGTGAGTGCTTGGAAATTTACTGGAACCATGGAATTAAGTATAGGCAAAGGAAAGAGAGATATTTCATCATTTTTTCTTGTATCTAACACAGGAACTCTAGGTGTCGGCACATAGCTCAACACATCGTAAGACATCAGTAACTTTTTAAAAATGATGAGCTAATGTTTACAATAAAGTATAATCTCAATTGACAAAGCAATTAATAAAATAAAATGGAAAGCAAAATTTCTTCACTTGTCTTTGACCATCAAGGAGGGAAGAATTTATTACTGGCAGTATCATTAAACATGTGGCATGTTTCTGTTGCTAGGAAATGTCTCTAAAATGAGGTTTGGGGAGACTTAAATGCTGTACTTGTGTCTATACTTTTTTTTTAACCACTTCCTCCTCCTTCCCATTCCTAATGTTAGATGTGGATCGTAAATGTCTTCTCTTGCATTTCAATAAAATATATTTATGCATTCAAATCTTTTATCAAATGTTAAAGCTTCAAATACTTTAAAGACAAAAGGGAAAATGCACATTGGTTTGGGGGTTTAGGAGTGTTTAGAGTTTTCTGGATTTTTTTTTTTTTAGAAGAGAAATTCCAAATGGTACAGGGCAGGAATTAACCTAATTCCCCTAACAATCATTATTAATATAAAAAAATTAGGGGAATATCGAGAGTACTCTGGCATTTTTTCACCTTAAGGAGACAACCAGAACGAGATGCAAATCAGTGCTCTTATCTAATGAATAATGCAAATGAGTGTTCTGCATATAGTAAGTCAGTCTGCAGGAATTCTCTCAGCCTTACCTCACATATCTTGTGGATTTAAGCACCGTGTGTCACAAGAAATTAGAGAAAGGAATTGCCAAGTAATGACAGAGCCTTAGAGCCCCAACTCAGTGCAGATAACAAGGACATTAAGAAGCATGCGTAGTACAGCAAGGGAGGGAGCTGACACCTCATGAAAATGAAAATGTTATTTTCCTTCACCAAGTTAATGGAGCTGTATGACACTGTAATCTGCAATTATTTGTGTGGCTATTACTTAAAAGAATCCTCAGCCACACTTTTTTGAAAGAATTCTGGAAATGTTTTAGAAGTCAGTCACCTTCCTTACAATCCCTAGCGAAAGACAAATATGTTATCTAGGAGTATTTTACACTCTCTTTCATACAAGTGAACCAACACTTAAGACTTTTCACTAGTGTAACAGAAGTCACATAAAACTGCACTTTATGCAACTTTCTAGCTCCTTAAAAGGTACTAAATTCCTCAAATAACAATTGAAAATAAACTCTAATTTATGCAATACATAACTGTTTGACGTGAACCATGGGTGTGCTCACAGTTACTTTTCAGCCATGGGTTATTTCACTGAAATGTATGTTTTATTTAGAACTCACTGTCATTGTCTCTAGTTTTCTAAGAAAGCAGCTCTGAATACAAAATTATTTTCCCTGCATAACAAAATATCACGTCTTATTTTTGTTGTTGAATCCCTTTCTCTTCTAGTCCCAGATTTAAATTAATCTTGGAATGCTCAACTAATCTTGTCCAAAATGTGATTGACTCTATTTTTCATTAAAATATTTTGAAGGGAGTTCAGCATAAGTGGCCACCTCCAGAGGGGGGTCTGCAGCACAGTCTCTGGGCCATTTGTTTCTGGCTATCCTTAGGGGATTTCTAAATACAGAGGTGGACCAAAATCAAGCAACAAAGGTTAAATTTTTTAGATGAAGAGAAATATGTTGCAAATTTCCTGCTGTAAGAAATATTATCTAGGAAATGCTGAAGATACTGTTATCTAGGCAATACTAACCACACATTACCCTAATTAGGTCAGTGGACACATATATCCATTATTAATCTAGGCAATTACTATGTTTTAGTTTTGTGGTTTCCTCCTAAGTTTTAATTTTGGAGAAAATTTTGGATAACAAAGCCTGCTAAAAATTATAAGCCTCGGAGTTAAGGAACAATGTTGTAAAATAAAGGCAGTATCTTCAGAATAGGGATTTTGTGGCATTTATTTAAAAACCCAGAGAACGTTTTAGTTTACTTCTCAGGACCATGTTCTATAGCACTATTTTTTTACACTATAAAATTATGAGTATATCATAAACCAGTTTAGTAAATCTTGATCATAGTTTTAAAATCTGAAATAGAAAACATAAAATTGCTTTGTACACAGTAAGGCATTTTTGTGAAACTTTTATTTCACCTAAATGCATATTTATGTTTATATGTGTTTACTGAGTCTTGATGTAAAATGCATTACCATTAATTTTAGATTTAAAAAGTTCGAAAGGCTGTGCTTTAGGGCCCTTCATCAAATCATCTAAGGTTCATATTGACATTGAGAAGGAGCACAGATAAGTCAGACCAACTTGATTATGTATACTTACTAAGTAAAAGAGTTGACTAAGACTTGCGTACCTGTCTAAAACATAAGCTTTGAGAAAGTCACAACTTTATAGGAACACAAATACATTTTTATTTCCTAATGGGCTTTGCAAATAGAAGCACGGATTTTATTACAATTCCTATGTTGTTGCCAAGGGTGGAAATCAATCCAGGTTCCTATCTTCAGGCAGAAAAATCTAAGACACTCTCTGGTATGTAGGCAGGTAGCAAGGCTTAAAAACAGCCTTGAGTTAACTGGGCAAATTTAAGGCTCCTGTGTGTATACTGGAGTTTTAAAGTGGAGCTTTTGCATTCTTGCATATTGGACAACCATTTCCTGATATGCAACTTACTAACACAAAACTGGACTTACTCCCTCACAATGCTCCTAGTCAGAAACTCTTGAAAAGAAAGCCTAAAGAAATAGGCAGAAAAGCTCACCCTGAAGGAAATGGAGATAATTCAGCAAACAGAAAATAATATTAAAATAGTTTCTTTCATCTTTCAGAGGGTGGAGGGAGAGGAGGAGGGAGAGGATCAGGAAAAATAACTAGTAGGTACTAGTTTTAATACTTGGGTGATGAAATAATCTACACAAACAACAAACCCCTATGACACAAGTTTATCTATGTAACAAAGCTGTACTCGTACCCCTGAACTTCAAATACAAGTTAAAAACAAAAACAAATCTTCTCAGAGAAGTTCAAGAACGTTTTATATTCATATAACAAAAGTATTTTGAGAGAAAACAGCAAAAATAATTTTTATTGTCAATTAAAAAAAAAAATCTATTGAAGTAAATTCCTGGAAAAATGTCATAGAGCAAAAAGACAAAACAATGACATAGGTGTTTTAAAAATTAAAAGATACATATAAAAACAACTGAGATGCTTCAGTTTCTAGGATAACGAATGAAGAACCAGAAGAAGAAGTTATTTAAAAGATAACAAAATATTTCCTGCAAGAAAGGTTTAACTCTTTTGGATTGGGTAGATCCACTAAATTCCAGCATAATAATAAATGAATAAAAGAACCAGCTGGATACTCATTATACATTTTCAGGATAAAAAGAAAGTCCTCAACTCTTTCAAGAGTGTGGTACATTGTCTTATTGTTCTTAGTTATTCATTGTCCCTCTCTAAAGGGTCCATATTTCAGCACCCCTCCTTGGATCTTCTCTTTGTGGGGAGGGCAAGACTATAAAAGAAGGAGGCTTGGAGAGAATGTTTCCTATTCCATTAGTGTCAAGCTTGGGCATGTTGCAATATGAATGGAAATAACATACACTATGTCCAAGCTGCTTTATGTGTCCACACATTGATCTATCATAGCTCCTTTCTCTAACCAAGAGGTTGAGCATTCAGTCTAGATGATGTGGGACCAAGCTAAAGTGAATCTGCAGCTAACATGTTGTAAGCCACTAAGATTTCGATATTTTAAGTCACCCTGGCTTAACTTAGTGAAACTTAATGCAAGAAAACAGCAATATGTCACCTAGAAAAGAAAAAAAAGTATGTCTTTTTTTAGGCAGCATTGGGTCTAACTGTGCCTTCTGAATTGTGGACAAAAATATTTTTAACTTAGAATTCTGTAACAACCTATCAATTAAGGTGAGAATAAAATAGAGAAACTTCATCAAGCAAGTGCCCTTGCAAAGTTGATTGCCCATACACTTTTTCTTTGTAATTTAATTGAACCTATGCCCTAGCAAAATGAAGATAAAACAAAAATTAGAAAGGCACGGGAAACTATGGGTCCTACCTAGAAGAACAATGAAAAGAAGACCCAAGTGGTGGGTTGGGATCCGGAAAAAGACTGACGTCATAAACATGTGGCTATAATGAAGGAAAATAGGCAAATAGTGTAAGAAACGAGGCAAATGAAAACTCACAAGAAAGACAGGAGTTATTTATGAATCGGTGTAAAATATGGCATGATTTTTCACAACTGATAAGAAATGAAGAAAAAAGAATTTATCTGGCACTGATAATAATCATTACCCTCCATGTGATGCAAGGATCATGACTTTGGACCTATGGAAAATAAAGTAAAATTATAGCTCTGAACTTGATGTAATATTGAAAAATGTTTACATAGTCGTAATAATGTAAATTTGGTTTAATGGCTTTCAACTTAAAGATTCAACCTAAGAATAAAGCACCTAAGACTTAGTTCAATTTGCAAGGGAGAATAAAAATCTTAACACTGTGAATAGTAGTGTAAATAAAAATATGGCTGACAGCAGGTGGGATACGGAAGAGGTAGAGAAAAGGTAAAAGCAGTCAAGTTCTCAACTTACTATAATGGGAGGGTTGAGAGATACAATCAATTGGGTCTCTAGTCCCTCCCAGCTCCAGAAGGTACAACATTGTGGTCCTAGAAGTTGATTGACCAATAATTAGATTATGTTTAAAAGATCACCATCATGAATAAAATCACCTAAATATCCTAAAATGGAAAAAAGGGAAAGAAAAAGGAAATTTATATAACTGATCTAAAACCTCATCTTTAAAACAGAGAGACAATCAGTGTTGCCTAAAGTTGACAAATCAAACAAAAATATAAATATATCTAGAGTTATGGAGAAATCTGCTAGAAGTAAATCAGAAACCGTTCTTTAAAAGTTGCTTCTTAGACATGAGAGTGGGGAGGAGAGCAGGTGACTTGCTTTTCTTTTCTGTTCTTTTTTTTTTTTTTTTTTTGAGACAGAGTCTTGTGCCAGGTGCCAGGCTGGAGTGCAGTGCTGCCATCTCGGCTCACTGCAACCTCCACCTCCCGGATTCAAGCAATTCTCCTGCCTCAGCCTCCCGAGTAGCTGGGACTACGGGCATGCGCCACCATGCCCAGCTAATTTTTGTATTTTAGTAGAGACGGGGTTTCACCATGTTGGCCAGGATGGTCTCGATCTCCTGACCTCATAATCCACCTGCCTCAGCCTCCCAAAGTGCTGGGATTACAGGTGTGAGCCACCGCGCCCGGCCACTTTTCATAACTCTTCTGTACTCTTTTATTTGTTAATACGTGCATGTAGTACTTTGCTGAAAAGGAAACAAATAAAACAGGGTAGGGGCAGTTCGGGCCTTGAGTATTATAGTAAGAAGTCATTGAAAGTTCAGTGGCACAAGAGAGATATGTGATTCTCACTAAAATAATGCATTAGAATCATTAGAATAGCAGCTATCATGAAGGAAGTTGAGACTGAAGAATAAGATTTCGGAAGTTGACTTGGACCAGCGGTTCTCAGTTGGGACAATTTTGCTTCTCAGAGGATATCTGGCAATATCTGAAGATATGATGGCTTGCCACAGCTGGATGTGTGTGCTACTGGCACCTAGTGCCAGTAAGCTGCTACACAGGATAGCCACCCACAACAAGAAATTATCCAGTTCCCAATGTCAGTGTGCCAAGTGTGAGAAACTTTGCTTTAGACTATGTTTATTTGTTTATATGAGAGATAAAAAGACACCAAACTCGGCAAATGACAGAAAGGAATGAGTGAAATAATGAAAGATTAGGAGAAAGTGGTAGTATTAGGAGAAACTGGCAACCTGGATGGTAAGTGAAAATCAAAAACCTTTGAAAATATAGATTGAAAAACATTATATTCTGTTTATCCACGTAAGTCTACTCCTAATGTGGTATAGCATTGCATTTAACCTGAAAATTTTCAAAATACTCCAATTCATGTAAGTAACACAGCATCCTTAAGCCTCACTGTAAGTGTATATGCAGTTCATTCTGTCAGCTAATGCACTTAACAGTGATGATGAGATTTGTACTTAAACAGATGGGCAAATGCAACCCTTGAATTCCTTACTTGAGGATCACTGCAACTGAGTGATTTATAAAGATTAATTCAGTGAAATTATTCCTCTAAAGCATCTTGTGTTCAGATGCTTAAGAATAAAAGTATGCTCTTCATGTCTATGACAATCCATATTTTTAATTTCAGAAATACATAATGTATATACTTTTTCCAAATCTCCCTTATCAATTAAGTTGCTGATTGCAGTTGAATGAAAAGATGTTGATAGGAAATGGGAAACCATTTAACCCTCCCTAAATCAATCTCTCCTACCATTGTGTTATTCTATAGACCTAATTTATTTGCAACAAGACTTTATTTTATAATCAAAAGCTGCAGTTTTTCTAACCAACGGTAGAAATTTTACTCAACCACCCATCTGTTCTCTGAAGGCAGCAACCTTGTCTTACTCAACTTCCTTCTTTTCAAAATATCCAGCCTTGAAAACAGTGGGCCCTCAATAAGTAGCTATTGATTGGTACTGAATTGCTGAATTAAATTTCACACAACCCCCAGCAACAACCTGTACTTGTCAACACTAAAATTACTTATGATCCTATGCAGAGACATAATCAACTGACAAAGTTATGAATCTTTACCAAACTGGCCTTAAAACTATTAGTTGTTCTCCCCATGCATATGTTAAATGAATCTGGAATTTTTATGCCCAGTTGAAATATGGTGCCCTAGAGAATTTCCATAATTGATTTCATTCAAGTAAATTTACTCTATGCCCCCTAACACCCACACTATTATTAGAGACTGGCCTTTTGTTTCAAATTACATAATAGCATAATAGCTTTTCATATAAGACATCTGTCTTGTAACTTACCTAACTTTCTTAGGGGGAAAAAAAACAGAAAGCAATAGGAAAAACAATACCTCAGTGACATTAATTATACCAGAATGTTTGCCAGTGCTTTGAAAGGATGACTATGAGCATTGATTGCTGTTGAAATGAGAGCTGAAGGATATATTATAGTCCTGAAAACCCCACTTAATGTCCTTATGGCTCTAAGAAATCTAGTAATATCCTGATGGCTACCTAGGGAAACAAACAATTTCTCCTATGAAGTCGCCCTAGGCAGTAGCCTGCTGTGTGCTGGTGCCAGGATCCTTTTGCAGGCTGTTGAATTCTAAAATGCCTCTTGCTTTCTGATGCAAAGTTTGATCAGGATATAACATACTAGTAGATAAAGGTCCTTCAAGTCCCAAATTGAATTGCAAAGAATCCTCACATTCTGATTTCACTATTGTTAAACTTTATTTATCCCAATAAGCTCATTTTTCTTGAGTTTAGAACTCTTAAGAAACATCATAGTACAGCCACTGTGCTGAGTTTCAAAAGGCAAATACAATTTGTGAAAACCAGGAAGCATTAACTGAATTTGAAGCTACTATGATAATTGCTGCTTAATGCTTGATAATATTTCACCATTAATGTATTCAACAACGATACAATGATCAAATCAATAAATAAAATAGGTGCACTATGGAAACCATGGTAAGTCAGCATTTTAAAATTCATTCATTCATTCATCCACTCATTCATTCAGTCATTATTAGTGAAGTATCTGTTATATATCAGGGGTGGTACTCAGTTCTGGGAATATGGCTGAATTATCCTTGCCCTTGAATTTATAAGATAAACTTTCAACTCTCAGCTTGCACTAAAATTAGCTAGGCAATTAAAACAAAATCTGTAAATTTCATCTCCAAAGGTAGTTCCCAAACTTTGGCATTTTCTTAAAAACACACTAGGAGGTTCTAATGTGGAGGTGGGAATGAGATACTTGCTCTCAGGTGAACTACAACAAACAGGAAATCACTGTGCACTGTGTTAATTGCTCTCACAGGCATAGACCCCATATTATGCAAGTACTTTGGAAGGTCATAAAACTCAGTCTTGGTGGGCAGCAGGTAGAGGAGTGAACAGGGAGAGTTTTACCAATAAAAGTAACCTTATAGCTTCTACAGAAGAACAAAAGAATTTTCAAAAAGGATCAGGGCAGAAAGAGGGAAACAAGAAAACAAAGAATTAAGTAGGCAAACACACATGCACATTTTAGCACAATAAACTAAAGGGCAAACATTCAGCCAAAGCGCTGCATTCTACAGTGGAAGGAGTAAGGGATTCAGCTCAAACATCAACAGTGTGTTCCTGGGCAAGTAAGCGTGCTTTTTACTTTTGTCTTCATTTTTAAATTGGGGGCAATTTAAATAGATAACTTACAGGATTGTTACAAAGAACAGAAATAAAATATGGCATAAAACAAACACTCCGTGAATACCATCATTAAGTAAATCTAGAGGATTCTAACCCAGATACTATTTAAATTAAACAGTAATTTAGTGATTTGATTAAGGTGATAATTTCTGTTTGTTTAGAAGACTGAAATCTCAAGATTAAGTAAGAACGATCCTGTTGTATCTTTCTGGTGTGGAATATGGGATCTACGCACATTACTTTTTATGCCACATTAATCCTGAACAGGACTCAACTTTCCTCTCCCAAAGGTAGTGCTGACTAGTCTAACACTTTCATTAATCAAGAGTAGAAAATTCTGATGGAATTTAGATTCCATGTAGAAAAAAAAATCTAAAACTCAAATCTATCTTCCAGGAAAAAACGAACTCTGAATGTGGCCCTGAAGTATTTTTCTTCATGAAATCATCATTTTATTCTTTAGATTTGCTTATCTATCTTAAAACATCAGGAAAAAAAAAAAAGAAGAAGACGAAGAAAAGGAAAGGAAAGGAAAAAGAGAAAAAAGAGCTACAATTTTTCTCACTATATTTCACTGCTCTAAATAAGAACTTATTAAACACCTCACACTCCTTTCACCATGTTGGTACGGTCTTCCTTAAGACCCAGAGAGGTGTAAACCTTCACTTCCAAGGCATTGAGTATGCTGGGGTATTATTGAAGAATTCTGGGTTTGGCGTATGGTTTTTCAGGCAAAGTAAATCATTCTTTGTTGTCAAATAAATTTAGGCCCAATCCTTTACTTCTTCCCTGCCTCAAGCACACAACAGGCCAGGTTATTCAATTTATCTATTACTGAAGGAGAGAAACACCAATTCCCTTCCACCAGGGCTTTGAAATCGTTATTTTTAAAGAATCACCAGTCTTTCTGTATCCTAGACTAGACTTTAGAAATTTTTAAAGAGCATAAGGGAGAAAAGGAACAAAACATAAAATGGAAAAGACTGCTAGAATAGT
This sequence comes from Cacajao melanocephalus, assembly GCA_963573385.1. Classification (NCBI taxonomy): domain Eukaryota; kingdom Metazoa; phylum Chordata; class Mammalia; order Primates; family Pitheciidae; genus Cacajao; species Cacajao melanocephalus. The sequence goes on from CAUYLG010009527.1 coordinate 49,499, forward strand.
GAATTGTGAAGAAGCTTTAAGATGCATTAAACAACAGCACAACAAAATCTTGGCTAGGTATATATCTCAATAAATCTTTGAAGAACTGCTACATGATCCTTTGACAAATATCATATAATGGCCTGGAAGTGAAGTATAATTTCAGTTCCTACTACAGAGCCATTATGATGTTCTTTTGGACCAGTTAATTTATTACTGAGTTCCCCTGAACCAATCTCATACTAATCTGGAAACAGAAAAGTCATCTCTTCTGAATGAGGTGATTTCTCTAGAAAGGCAGTTGTTCTCAAGAGTCAAGTTCACAGCACATAGATTGCAGAAGGACACAGCCAAATTATCTACTTTAGAGTCTGTCAAGAAAAATTATTTTCTTCTATCACAAAATTCTACCAAGTACCTATTGCTTTAAAAATGCCAGTTTTTAAATATTTCTTCTGGTATAATGTAGCAAATTTATATTTATGAGAGCCCCTAGTGACACATGGGACAAGGAGTCTATAATTTAAGGCAAACCCTTAATCAGGTTGATTCCATAAAAAATTCCAATTCCCTTTAAGACAATTTTTAAAAGCAAAGTCAGTATTCGCCACAGCCCAAGAATGCCTTAACCAAACCACTGGCCTCTTTTCTTTTCTAGTGACAATATAAAGATAATTTTAAGTCTTGGACTCTGCAACTTAACTTCACACATTATGGGATGCAGGTTAAACATAAGGCGTCAAAAACCAGACTGCCAAGATTTTTGCTAATTGTGTGACTTTGGACAGATTTTATAATTTCTGTGTCCTACCTTCCTCATTTGAAAAGTGGAGTCAATTACAGTACCTAATTATTGGGATGGTTATGAGTGAACACATTTAAAAGTCTTACCATAGCACCTGATACATAGTTGATGTTTAACAGAAGTTAGCTGTTAATAATCTATGCTGAGGTCCCCAAGAATTCCCTTGACAGAGTTTTGAAATTAAGGATGAATCTCAGCTCAGTCCTTCATTAACTTTGTCATGACGGACAACACAATTTGATCTCTCTGAGTCTCGGTGTTCTTAAGTGTTTGAAGGATAATAATACATACATCATACAACTGTTTGAGGATTAAACAAGCAAGGAGCAATATGCTTGGCATATGTAGTCAGGTGGTTATCTGAATAGCATGTAGCAACTGAAGTGAATACATAGCATATATACTCGACTGTCAAACTGGCAAAAGAATAAAAATACAGACTAAAGTTAATGTTTCATTCTAAAAACTTTTAGATTTCTCACTTGCCATCTCAAAAAAAAAACAAAAGGAAAACCCAAAAGAGAAAAAAAAAATTCCAGGCTGTTGGTAAAAGTATTCTATGTTCCAACGTGAATGCAAGGCTAGGAAATCGCTGGTCACTCTGGTCAGCTTTCAGCAAACATACTGACTCAGATAAAGTGAATAGTTGTCACTGCAGAATCTCCAGAAATACTACCGGTTTTCAGAGGGTGGATGGCAGTGATGTCTATGAGGGTCAGAGAAATGGATTTTAGAGCGATAAATGTAGCAGGTGTGCAGTGACTAATACAGAGGACGACTGCAGTACAGAGCCCTTTTTAGACTCCACACCCGACAGTCTGGAAGCTTCTAAGCCTCCTGCTGGGATACACAAAGGCCGACCACTGGATACTGAGGAGACGGAAAAAGAATCCAGTGTCTTCGAGTCATCCAGACTCCTAGAGCGAGGAAAACTTGAATCTCAAGTCATAAAAGTCCTTTCAGTGCTGTCTGCCAATGGCTGTGAGAAGACAGTGAAAGGCCAGGAGGAAGAGAAAAAGCTGTTTGCTGAAAGATGGAAGGAATCTAAATGCAAAATTCAGAGCTAGTGTAGAATAGACAGGGAAAATTAGCCAGTGTTACCATTATAAATATATATATATATAAATTCTAATGTGTTGAAACTCAACTCAAAAAATCTAAGATGAAAAATGAAAAATATTTACTGAGCATTTTTATACATCAATATCTTAGCCATTAATATTTTTAAATATTAAAAAGGGTACAGAGTATGGTATTGATTTGAAATATAGAAAATGTAATGCTAAAAATTGTATCTGGTTTTGATATGACAAAATAAGACCAGTCAATCTGGTTTTACCACATACCGAAGGCTAGACTTCAATACCATAAAATTTTGTCTCATTAAAATGTTGACTGGAACATTAAATATTTGTATGATGCTGTAAGTATTGATGGTCCCATTATTAAGATATGAAGAATGCATTCCTTACTAGAATCTACTATTCTGATTGAAGAGTTCCAAAGAAAGAAAAGGGAATTGCAAGCTTGAATATGTTCTTTAATGACTGCCCATATTTGATTATGGGGTCAGCAATGGTTACTTGATAAATTATAAGGTGTTTTTGGAACTTAGCCTCTAACAGCTACTTTTATTCCATTTTTTATTCTTTTGTTTTTTTCCCCTTCAGAGAAATCACATTCAATATAATAGCTACTATTAAAACAAAACATATAAATACTAAATAGTCCATCCAATTAATCCATTTCCAACAAGTTTAGATTATCAGCAGCAATAATTATGTTCCATTTATATCTGGTTATTCATCTTAATGATATTTAATCTGCCATTTAAATAATTACTTTTTTTTACCAGTCTCATCAGTAACAATAATTTTTTGCTTGTAATTAATACATTTGTCATTTTTTAAGACTGCTAATCAATTTTGAACAGCCTTCCCTTAACCTGGTATATCATCCACAGGATGATCATAAAGATAAATAAAATATTAGATGGCTACTGAAATTTGCTACTCATTTGAATTTTCATACATGACATTGATGTGGTCCAAGAAAAAAAGATATAACTTACTTATCTTCCTTAGGCTTGAACCTCTTTTCATTTTCACTTCCTTTAGGTCTAAGCTATTTTTATGTAGGAAGCCTTAATCACTAATCCACTTTAAAAGTAATTTTCTTAATATTCCTAAAAAGTAGATGTGATGGTCTTTTTGACACATCAACTGGTCTAGGCTACCAGTTACCCTACCAAACATCAATTCAGGTGTCTCTGTGAAGATATTTTCTGGATGTGATTTAAGTCCATAATCAGTCGATTTTCAGTAAGGGAGATTATCCTAGATAATCTGAGTGGGACTGATTCAATCTGTTGAAATGTTTTAGAAGCAGAGTTGAGTCTTCCCTAAAGAAGAGAGAATTCCAGCCGTGGAGAGCAGCTTTAGCCTGTACACAAGAGTTCCAGCTTCCCCTTTCTTACAGCCTGCCTTAAAGATTTTTCAGTTGTCAAGGCAGCCTCCAAAACAGCATAAACCAATTCTTGGCAAGGCATCTCTTAACGTACATCTACCAGCCCTGCTTCTCTGGTTACAGTTAAGATTACAGTAGGCAAGTTGTCCTGGGGGTTATGTCAGAGAATAGAGAGAATAAAAGTACTCCTTGCTTTAAATATACACCTTGCCATTTTAAATTTCATTATTGGATAGCCACTCACTTATTTGTAAGAGTTTATAAAAATTCAGTATTCCTAAAAGGGATAACAGCATAAACTATTCCTATGAAGGCCTTCACCGTAAGAGGTTCCCTACTCCCGCTTGAGGTGCCAAGAAAGTGGAATATATGAAGGAGAGCTCTAAAGACCAGCAAATGGGGAATTACTTCGTGGATCCAATGTACACTACTTGTGGGATGGCTACAAGTCCAGACTTGGACCACTGCATAGACCACTATGCAGTATATCTGTGTAACAAAGTTGCACTTGTACTTGTATCCCCTAAATCTTTAACAATAATAAAAGACCAGCAGAAGACTAAGCATCAAATGGAAGCACTGCTGCTCTTTAGCTCAGCCAAGGGCCAGCCCTCTTAGAACTAGTAATTCTCCAAATTTCCTTGAATTTCTAATCAATTATAAATTTGACTTCTCCAAATGGCGAAGACTGTAAATTACATGAATGCATACCCATAGGATTTCATTATCAGAATGGAACGTACCAAGATGCTCTAAAATATTAATACTCTTGCCATTCTTTGTGTAAAATCAATAAATTCAAGAAAACAATACAAAGATTATGGAGTCAAATAATGCCTTTGTGGAATAAACTGTATGAAATGGCTAGTTTTATTTTAACTACACATTAAATATGGGTACAGATTGAATAGAAAAAGAAGGTTATCCTACATATGGAGGCCTTAGTGATGGCTTCAGCAAATTTCAGTCTGTCAAAAACATGACGTATATTTGCAATTGGTGAGCAATTTGATCAATTTTTCAAAATGTCATCAGGTCACCAAATATATCCAATTATTTTGAGATGTTTTGGCAGATTTTCTTTTGCTATATTGGGTCTATGAATCAGCCCTTTATGGTTAAGACACTGATGAGCCTGTCCTGAGTTTGGAGGATTGAGCCAAATAGAGGAGAAATCACAGATATTGCTCTAGATACGAAAAAAAAAAAAATACAATGTGCTTATTCTTATGTTTATCCAGGACGCAATTTAAAATATGATTATTTTAAGCTAGATTTACTATTGGGTTTACTTTGTTGTCCTTGGTAAATGTCACCTCACAGTAGTTCCACTTCTATTTTCCTCAAGGGAGCAGAGATGCCCATGAACAATTGTAGACAGAAGCACACTGTCAAGTTAAAGTAGATATGGAAAAATTTCTACGGAGAAAGAGAAATGTTTTAGACTGTCCAGAATATTAAAAATAAATAAGATGTATATATCAGAAAAATAATCTTCTAGATGTAGTATCTTCATAGATTAATAACCAATTATAGACATCATTTTACAGCATCTTGAAATTATTTTTATTAGAATCTAGTTGCTAAGGTCGTTTTTTGACATTATTCTAAAGTGAAAATGAGGACTTTACCAGTGATTTCCTGTGCTGATTACAGACTTCCTTAGAAAAGAAAAAGAGAACGAAGGAAGGAAGGAAATAAGGGGAGTGAGGGGAGGGAGGGCGGTAGAGCAACACTTACTGTCTTGCTCGTTTCAGGCTATGATTACATGAATAATATTGTTTCAAAGTAAAGCTCCCATTAGTTATAACGTGAAATTACAGGGTATTTTTCCTTCAGGTATCTCAAAGTTCTTTTCTGGTATCAATTTGACAATAGCCCAATGCCTCTGATCCTGTAGTGCCCAGAGGAGTCAGTTCTAGCATTATTTCTGCAGAGCCTTTCATAAGCCTTATGACAACCCAAGGTTAGAAGCATCAATAATGACTGTAAACTTCTGCTTTGTTTTCCAAATGCTTACTTAACTAATGAACCATATATGCATGAGAAAAAGAAAGAATGATTTTACAAAAACTGGAAAACTCAAGGGCAATATATTTATATTTTCTAAATCTATAATCCACTTAAGCTTACATTCAAAAATTATATTAATACATGTTAGGCACTTAGTGCCTGGTGTAATATACTCAATAAAAATTAATTATTATAACCTTAATGATATCCGGTAATGCCACAACTATTTTTTTATTAGTTACTGTGACTTATAGCAAGTCATTTAACGTCTTCACCTCAGTTTCCTTATTTTTCAAATGGGGCTTTTACCTATATATTAATATTAACATGACTAAAGATACATAAAACCATATTTAAGTTTTCATACAAATATAAAAATACAAATTATTTTAATATTTGTACTAATAATTACACAAATTATTAGTATAATACATATGGGTCTTGAACTTCAGGCACTTTAGAAATTTTTACACTAATAATAAATCATGTAGAATATATATTATCCCAACTATTAGTAAACTGGGGAAAAGGTAATACCAATGTTCTGTCATTACAGATGGATTCTTCTAGAAGGACGTTCTCTGTGAACATGAATAAATTCATGCCACTCTAAGGATGACTGTAGGGAGTCTCCTGGAGTGGTGAAGATTTATTCTGGAACATGGCAGAGGAAATCAAATAAAATGGAACTTAAGCAATTTTATAACCGTTTCTTACTGGAAAACAATGGTAAAACCAATAGTCCGATATACCGCTGAAACTGTCATATAGTCATGAATCAATATTTCACAACAGGAGGGAAAACTGAGGTGCAGGCTAGGATTACAGAAGGCCCTCTGAATGTCAGAGATTATGACCTAGAGCAGGATAAGTTGCTTGTCTCTGTATTCTATGTCATTGTGATCCTTCTGACTACACCTATCTCTAAATAAGAACACTTCAACTCATGGTACTTAATGACAGCAACAGTGACTTTGATATTTACCCTTCTATTGTTACGTATTATTGTATATCTCAATTACATAAGTCTCATATCTCTAGAAAAATTTTTGATAGGCAAAGGCCTGGGTCAATCCAAGGGTCTGGTATGTTATTAAGAGTGACTTGTTTTTGTATTTTTGGTCACAGTTAATTGCTTCAATCTTTACACACACACACACACACACACACACACACACAAACACATAAAATAAGTCTTGAAACCCAGAAAGTTTAAGTAAGTAATTTGTCTAAAATTACTTGATCAGGCTTTTGCAACTATAGTTTGAATTGGATCTTTATATTTTCTGTTAAGTGCTTATGATTTATGATCACTGAGCTTGCAAATACAAAATAAGAATTATGGTAATGCAAATTACCATAATAAAATGCAAAGTACTAGATAAAATAGGAAGAAAATGGATATAAAAGTATACCATTTCCTCTTATTTTATCTAGTACTTTGCATTTTATAAAGTACCTTCGTTATTGCATTTAAAGATTGTGCAAATAACTGTGCAAACAAATACACTATTGTATTTAAAGATTGATAGATTATAGAGAGAAGAAGCCAAGTATAAGAAACGATGATACTATATTATGTATTGGAAAACATGAGGAGAGCTGAGCAGGATTTAGATTAATTCAGGGATAGAACAACTGCAACATTTGTTACTGTTGAGATAAATCTACCAAGGAAGCTTATTTTAAAAGAGAAGCAAAAGACAAGACTTTGCAGTTGCCTTAAGCTAGAATGTCCTTCTATTTCTTCTTCCATCTTAGAGTAGTCTACTTTTTTCTTGAAGCTTAACTCAAAGGACTTATGGTTTTATGAAGCTATCACTGATCCCTTTGAGTTTGCAATGAATTGCTTCTTTCTGTGTTCCCATTGCTCTTTATATGCAGTGCTGGCATAATAATTGTTTCTTCTTTGTAAATAATTATTTACTTTATAAAGCTTCTTGAAGACAGAGGTCAGTCTGTCACTGTTATCTCCCATTATGCCCAGCACAGGGCTCTACAGAGCAAGGAATTTCATAAGCACATGCAGAACTGAACTAACTGTTTAGAGGACACTTAGGGAACATCACCTAGTAAATTCACAATGCAGAGAAACCACCAAATACTGCAAAACATCCCCAAGTATCACCTTCTGCCAGATTCTTCATGAGGTTACTCTGATATCATAAATGATGGCAAAGTCAGTGGAAATAAGAAAAACGTGGCAGAAAAGATTATTGAGGGACAATAATTAAAATGAAAGAGTAAAAGTGGAGAGCAGAAATTTGGAAAAAGCAGACAGGTAGAAGGATTCTTCATTCCATGGTTAGACATTAAGGGCTCACTATGTATCAGACACTATACTTAATTGCCAGGGATACAATAGTAGACACAGCTTCATTTCTGTCCTCAAGGAGCGTACAGTCTGATATGGGGGGCAGACTAGTAACTAATAATTACAAAATGAAATGGTAAGCGCATTGTTAAGGAGAATTACTTGCTACAACAGGGCAGTTGCATTGCTAAGAAAACTTGCAATTAAATTAACTTGTTATAGTTTCAGTGACAAAAAGGAGCTAGGAATTCTTCATCTTGTGACAACAAAGCTATTTTAATGCAGGAATTTTAATAATAAAGTAAGAATACAGACGCAAAACCAAAACCATCACTGCAGAAATCTAGCATTTGACAACGTTCAGATTTCCCTTAAGAACAATGGTTATCACTTTCCTAACACCACAAGCATTACATACTTTCATAGGAACTGAAATTTCTTCTTTAAAGTGTTTATCATAGTAGTAGTTATTGGTGTACTTAGTAAAGTATTTCTCCCTGCCTTTGCCATGAGCTCCAAGAGTTTAAGAAATAAATCTGTTTTGTACACTTTTGTACCTCTAGCTTAGTATATCTTGCACATAATAGGTGCTCAGTAAGTTAAATTACGAACACTTGTTACTTTTATCACTCAGTGTCACATAGATAAAGTTTCTGTATAGATTACAGCAGCTTTTCCACCCTTTATGGTGCTCACTCCAGAATGCAGTATGAGTCCTGCATAAAATCAAGTTACAATTGTGAGGCCAGCATAGTACTTATGACCAGCACAAGGAAGTCCGACCAAGCTAGAGGTGGAGGATGAGATCCAGCCTGCTCTCCCCTCCTTAAGTCATAGCACAAAGCTACATGTATTGGAAGGAAATTGCACCTCTTTCTAATTCACAGTCACCTTGATAATGCACCTTGTTGGTGTCTCTAATCCAACACACTGTGAAGTAAAAAATGCAGTTGGAGTAAGTAGAAATTATGGAGCTGAAGTTTCACCTAATAATGTTTTGTTCTGTTGATTAGCAGTGTGGTGGAAATGCACTGGATGCTTTTGAGGAAGGAGACAGCACGGATGATATGGCAGCCAAAATAATTGATTTAGAACCTAGCGGTTCCATTTCCCGTGCAGAAGGAATTTCTCTCACTTCCTATGCCTTTATGAGAGCTAACATATTGAGCCTATTCCAATATGTCATTAATAAAAGGAGTTTTAATTTATTTGCACAGTTATTTATTTTGTTAGCTTTCCTTGTTTTCAGAAATAGTTATTATATTGTTCGTAGACATTTTTAACGCAGTTGTTAAAACACTGAGCCAATATAATCTCAGTGCAAATGTCGTTGTATCCATGAGTGATTATTTTAATTCTGTGTTATTTAGAACATATGTCATTTAATTTATAATCACAGTTGTGAAGTTATTTTGATTTTAAATGCCTTACTTGGAGCCTGAACCTCACAAGCAGGTAGCTACTAGCTGCCATTTGTAACATCCAGGAAAGCCAGACACTTCTCAGAAACAGAAAGTAATAGGAAAACCTTCGGAAGATTCCTTCAAAGCAGAAAATAAGAATCAGAAGGACTTGTATCTTTTAGCAAAAAAAATGATAATGACAATGATAAAGATAATTTATATTTATTGAGCCCTTCCTATATACCAGGCACTGTGCTAAGTACATTATCATATTATTTTTCAGAAGAAGTAAAATAACTTGACTGAGGTACAACTTGAACCTTCAGACCTCTCTAAATCCAAATAAAATATCCATAAAGGCATGCACTTCCCCATGTTAGACATGGCACTTCAGAACACCTGACTCTAAATGTCTAAAAACCCAGACAGCTCCTGATCCCAAAAACTTCCTTTCATGAAGAGACAATTGGCTCTTTCTTATGAGGTCATAAAGAAATGTAAAGACTTATCATTGCTATTCTTAAAAGAGCTCAGCCAGGCGAGGTGGCTCATGCTTGTAATCCCAGCACTTTGGGAGGCTGAGGCCAGCAGATCACGAGGTCAGGAGTTCAAGACCAGCCTGGTCAACACAGTGAAACCAAAATTAGCAGGGCGTGGTGGCGGGCACCTGTAAGCCCAGCTACTCAGAAGGCTGAGTCAGAAGAATTGCTTCAACCTGGGAGGTGGAGGTTGAAATGAGCCGAGATCATGCCACTGCACTCCAGTGTGGACAACAAGCTAGACTCCGTCTCAAAAACAAAAATTTTTAAATTTAAAAAAGAGCTCCCAAGTCCCCCACAACAAACAAGAAGGCATACAAAATGTATACTGATCTACCTCCGTTGTCAGTCTAAATGAAAATTTCCTGGCTGTGGTTTTAATTGGAAACAGAACCCTTCCCTCGCTGTCCAAATTTATTACAGTTACACATCACTCTCAGGTTTTCATCTAGGAGACAAGTTATTCCGGTGATGGATGATACAATATTTAGATATCATCTTGCAAAGTAAGCAAAAAGACTTCCAGTTTAAAAGCACTTTAAGGCTATCGTTATAGTCTAGTAATGAAGACAACAAATTTGGGGAAAAATTATATATGGCCAAGTATTAAAAACAATTTTTAAAGAGGGACTTTTATATAAATTGTATAGGTCAGAGTAGATCTTTCAGTTTGGTTGGCCAGATGTAAGGTGCCACTCTTAAAATGTGTTGCCCCTTGTGTAAAGTTCTAGTCAAACAAGTTTGCTGATAGTTTTAGCTCAATGTTTATTTCTCCAAATTTCATGATTCTTTATGTTGACTTGCCATTCTAAATATTTATTGGTGATGCTTATACAACTTCCAGGTGATTTACTATTAAATAATTAAAACAAAAATGACAGATTAAGAGCCATAATACATAGAGTTTTATCAAAAACCCTAAGTTAATTGTGGTTACTTAGATCATAAAGTCTATTCCTGACAACTAAGGAAATAAGAGAAACATGATTTCTTAATATATTGATTACATAACAAGAGGAAGCATATCAATAAACAAGACAAAATGAAACTTATTAAGGAGAATACTTATAATCTGCTGGTAGGAATTCAAAGTAGTGCCACCACATTTGACGAAAATGTTCATACTCTACAGCCGAACACATTGGCTTTGGGGGTGCATGCCTTGGGAAAAGCAAAGTAAAACTTGCTCATATACACCAAGAGTTTGGTACAAGGATCTTTCTTATAGAGTAGCTTGTACTTGCAAAAAGTAAAAATAAAAAAGAAACTTCCTAAATTTCCATTAATGAGTTATGTATTTATACGATGAAATATACATATATGCATACATATAGTATTAACATGAACGTGATCATATAAATCAAATGGGTAATTTACCAATATAATGTTGAATGACAAAGCAAGTTACAGAATAGTTTTTTTTTCAGCATGGTAACATTAAAAAAATCCAAAATCAAAACTATATATTATTTTTGAACACATAAGCCAGGTGTAAAAGCATAAAAACATGGACTAGAAGGAAATGCACCAATTCAAGATTTCCTCTTAGAGAAATAGGGACAAAGATTATTTCAACTATGTCAGTGATGTCTTTTTTTTTTAAATTCTAAAAACAATATAATGTTACCACTATTAATCATAAGTGGTGGAATTTTTTGGTGTATTTTCTTTTCTTTTTTTCTTTTTTCTTTTTCGTTTCTTTTTTTTTTTCTTTTTTTTTTTTTTTAGACAGTTCACTCTGTCACTCAGGCTGGAGTGCAGTGGCACAATCCCAACTCACTGCACCCACTGCCTCCTGGGTTCAAGTAATTCCTGTACCTCAGCCTCCTGAGTGGCTGGAATTATAGGTGCACACTATTACACCTGGATCATTTTTGTATTTTTAGTAGAGATGGGGTTTTGCCATGTTGGCCAGGCTGGTCTCTAACTTCTGACCTCAAGTCATCCTCCTGCCTCGGGCTCCCAAAGTGCTGAGATTACAGGCATGAGAGCCCGGCCTATAAGTAGTGGTTGCACATGTATTTATCATAGTGTTTATGTACCTTGAAATATTTTTTAATTGAAAAATAAAAGTTTTATGATTTTCTTCAATGTTAAGGACCTTTAAAAGATGAAGGGCCTCCAGCATAGCCAATACCCCTAAGACCCTGTGTATATCAGAGCAATAATCTTTGATATAAATGTTATGGTCAAACGAATATATTTCTAATAGTTCATTCATTCACTTAACAAATGTTTATGGAGCTCTATTATGGGCACTACAAGACACAGTTCCTACCCTTTGGAGCTTGTATTCTGGAGGGGAACAGAGATATAAATAAATGAGCAAATATATAGCCTATTAGATATGAGTTACAGTCTGATGGTCAGACGATGGCCTGTAAGGAATAAAACCACTGACATCTGTTCTGATTGGCCAGTGTCTGTGCTGTCTCAGTTTGTAAATATTTTTACTATCACCCCGATAAAAAATTCAGAAGATGCATTTCAATAGGGTGGTCAGATAGGCCCCTTTGAGAAGGTTTTCTAGTGGAGACCTGAATAAAAGGTAAGGAAAAAAATATAGGAAGATATTGAGAATGCAGATCCAAGTAAAGAAGCAGGAATAAACTGTTAGAAGGAACAGCAAGAGGGTGCAGCTAGAGAGGACTGAGCAAGGTGGGAGCAGTGAGAGCGGAGGTTAGAGAAGTATGCGGGCGCCAGACTAGATAGAAATTTGCAGGCAGTAGTAAGGGTTGGGATATGATGTCGAATGGACTAAAAGTTACGAGAAAAATTGAACAAAGAAAGGGCCAGACTGGCTGAAATTTTTAAAATTATACACACATACATATTATTATATTACAAACAATGTTTCTGTTTTATAATAGTTTATATTATATATTATACAAATGATTTTGATAGTAGGATAAAAGTGGGGAGCAGGGAGACCAATTAGGAGACACTGCGGGAGTCTAGCCTAGAGACAAAGCTGGTTGAACCGTGGCTGTTAGCAGTGGAGAAGGTGAAAAGTGGCTGGATTTGCAATGTATCTTGATGATTTTGCTAACAGCACTTGCTGATACGTGTTGTGAGGGATATAAAGGAGTTAAGGAGGAGTCTTAGATTTTTTCATCTTCAGCAGCTAGATGAATGTAAGTTGCCATTTACAGATATGGGAAATACTAGAGGCAGAATAGATTTAGGAAGAAGGAATCAAGAGTTCTATAATAAACATGTTAAGTTTAAACTGCCTACTAGACATCCAAGTAGAGACAGCATGTAGGCAGTTGGCTATATGATAACAGTTGTTATTGATACTGTAAAACACCGAAAACAAAACAAAAGCATCACACTAACTACTTTTCTCAACACCTCACCCACAAGGATATGATTTTGTTAACTAGCCAACAGTTGCTGACTTATTATTCCGCTTTTTACATGATGAATACAATATGTACTCTGCTTTCTATGATTTCTAACAGCTTATTTCCATTTCTATGAACACGTTAATGGAAAAGAAAGCAAGAAAGGAAACAAACACTGTTGATCAGTTCTCTTATCCCTGAATGAAGACACTCATCACGTAATATGTATTTTCAACCTTCTATACACTCTATTTACAGAATTCCATTTTCTGAGGGTATTTCAGATAAAAAGCTTTTTAAATAACAAAATCTTAGTATTGTAGTTCATAGCCCAAATCATAAATGTGATTTTTTTAAAAAAAGGTTTTCACCATGGTTTTATGCTGCATGCTACAAATAAAATTAGGGGGGAATAGAATGGTTTAAGAGTGGGATGTAGGTGTCAAAGTGTCTGGGTTTATATCCTGTTTGCACCACTTACTTAGAATAATTACTTAACTTCATGCTTCAGTTACTCTGCTGAGTAAGGATAAGACAGGACTGAGGATTATAAGACCCAACACAGTCCAAATTTTCAGTACAATGCATGACACCATGTAAGTTCTTCATAAATATCAGCTACAAATATTATTTGTAAAACGATAGCACAAATTCAGTTCAACAAACATGTAACTACTATATGCATCACACCATGCTCAGCACTATAAAAGCACTGTCTCCCGTGATGGCTAAATAGAACATAATTCTGAGCCAGATAGTAGGCACATTGATGAGTATGCTCCCTAACACCTCATGTAAGATTAGTCTTTCTAAACTTTGAAATAACCCATATTGAGTGGTCCAGGCATCAACAACCAACCTCAGATTAGCATATTGGCCACCAACTCATTTTCTCTATGGCATGCACACATCCTCTTCTGTAACTTATGCAGACCACACACATTGGATTCTGTTCTCTCTTGAGAGAGCATGCAGATGATCCACAATAGGAATGACCTCCATCGACTCTGACCCACAAAGGAATCCAAAAATTTTGAATGTCATTTTCAAAAAGATTGAGGTCCTTTGATATAACCTTCATATGACCTACAAGTCTCAGCTCTCCATATCTGGCAGACAATTTATAGTTTTACACATCCCACATTCATGTCTTCTGGCATCTAGGCACACACTAAAATATCTTTCTTTGAAATATAGAATTCTTTTTCTAGAACAGTCTTTTAACTTTTCAGCAGGCTTCATATTCCTTACACTTGTCTAATCTTTTCTACCAGTTTATAATTTCTTCCTTCATACAAATCACTATAGAGGAACCATGACAACATTGCTGAAACACAAGATTAGTTTCCAGACCATGCTTAGAAATTGTTTGGAAGTGTATTTGATTTTTTCATTTTATCATTTCCAAGATGGAAAGGGAGCAAGAAGCAAGCAACACAACGTCACCTGTGATGGTGAAAAATCATTGTGCAGACATGACTTCACGATCACGTCAGCAGCTGGACTTCTCGATGGACATCAACTTTCTGAAACAAAAGGGCTATTTCTTTGCACTGGAGCAACACTTAGTTCAATTCTTCATTTAATATTTTAGAAGTCAGCTTCAAAGTAGGTCAAAGAGTGAAAAACAATTCTGGTTTCTTCCTCAGCTCACATCTTTAATTTTCATGGAATAGATACTCTATGCATCTGTCTATTCCTAGCAAGATGAGAAAAAATTTACAACCTGCCGATCTCAGTAAGTTCTTTCCAATATTATGCTTATGAAACAAATTTCATCATTTTTCCCCTTTTGTAAGAAAAGAAACCCTGAAATTTTTAAATGGTACACAAAAAACCAGCCTGCCCATTGATCTGGTGAATTAAAACCAAAGCAGATTTTATACCAGCAGTTTTATATAAGGAATATGTTTCAGGATTCAACTTTTTTCAAAGGGACTGATTCTAAGTGGAAAGGATGCATTGCCTAAGAGTAAATGACAACTTTGCTAAGTTCTTATAATAGGAAAAAAAGGCAGAAGGAGGCACTCAGATGAATTTTTCCCAGCCCTAAGATTATGTCTCTGCCACCAAAATCCAGTGCAAAAACACATAACATTTCCACAAAATGAAGAGTGTGGAAAAGTCTCTGAAATGATATCTGTTCTTATGGCAAAAAGGACATTCATATTTTGAACTGATTACGTTGACAGAAAATTGAGTTTTTGTAAAAGGTCCAAATATTACATATATATAAATAAATATTTAATTTATTTAAATTAAATATTTAAATAAAGAAAAAAGGCAAAAAGTACAAAGGAGTTAAAACTCTTACAGTTAGAAATAAAGAAATTTATAGTAGAATGATTTATAATCCTTTGTGTGTATACCCAGTAATAGGATTGCTGGGTCAAATGGCAGATCTGGTTCTAGATCCTTGAGGAATCACCACGCTGTGTTCCACAATGGTTGAATTAATTTACACTCCCATCAACAGTTTAAAAGTGTTCCAATTTCTTTACATCCTCTCCAGCATCTGTTGTTTCCTGACTTTTTAATGATTGCCATTCTAACTGGCACGAGATGGTATCTCATTGCAGTATTGATTTGCATTTCTCTAATCACCGGTGATGATGAGCTTTTTCTCATGTTTGTTGGCCTCATAAGACACATGTACACATATGTTTATTGCAGCACTGTTCATAATAGCAAAGACTTGGAACCATCTCAAATGCCCATCAGTGATAGACTGGATAAAGAAAATGTGGTACATATATACCATGGAATACTATACAGCCATAAAAAAGGATGAGTTCATGTCCATTGCAGGGACATGGATGAAGCTGGAAACCATCATTTTCAGCAAACTAACATAGGAACAGAAAACCAAACACCACATGTTCTCACTCATAAGTGGGTGTTGAACAACGAGAACACATGGACACAGGGAGGGGAACATCACACAGTGGGGTCTGTTGTAGGGCCGGGAGCTAGGGGAGGGATAGCATTAGGAGAAATACCTAATGTAGATGACGGGTTGATGGGTGCAGTGAAGCACCATGGCACATGTATACCTATGTAACAAACATGCATGTTCTGCACATGTATCCCAGAGCTTAAAGAAAAATTAAAAAAAGAAATTTAAATAGCTAAGAAACATATTAAAAATCAACCCTCTCAACAAATCCATCTTTAAAAAATCAAATGCCATTTTTACCTTCAAATAGGTCCCTATATCAATCTCAAATTTAACAAATTGTAACCTTAGGAAAACAGATAATGGGAATAAGATAATTTTTGTCATTATTCTTTTAGTTAAACTCCATATCTTCATTTATTTGCTAAGGCCTTATAGAAGAAACTGTAAGAACATAATGTGCAGTATTGATGAGCATCTAATGACTAGCATATTTTCATAACATGCTGGTAGAAATATAAATTGTTAACTATCTTTCTGGTGGACAATTTGACAACACCAATCAAGAACCTTAAAATATAAGATCCAAAAAACCTAAATGCCTAGGAATAGAAGGCTGACTGAAGAAATATTCATAAGGCAGAATACTATACAACAGTTTATCTCAAAACTTCATGTTGAACCTAAAAAAGGAAATTATGCAATGTTTGGTACAGTATTTTTCTACTTATTCAAGTTCCAAAAACAATGCCACATATACTTCATGGATCACAATCAGTATGTAATTTTCAATTAGTTGTTAAATAAGAGAAAATATAATGGATGAAAAAATACCAGAGGCCACAACACATAGGAACTGCAAGCTCTGTTTTGTGAAGCTTTTGTTTTGGCTGTGTATGGGGATAAGTGTGTGTTTACTTGTGTTCCGACATAAAATCTGTTTCTCACTGTGGATCGATTTAAAGCAAATTTTAAAGCCACAGGTATAGTTTACAAGGTGTAATTTACTCATCTTCAGCTTATTGCTTCCAAAGAGATCTCCTGACTTCGCTTAACACCGTGTGGTCAAAGCTATTTTCCTTCTACCTCCAGAAGCACAGACAGAAGACAGCAATGACCAGAGAGAGGAACATGCCTGAGTATCCTGACTCCTCTTTCCCCATGAATGACACGGAGTGTTCATTCAAGGGCAGTTCCATCCCTGACCACACGGGAATGTAGTCCTACCTTTTCAGCCTCAGTGAAGTACAATACAATGAGCTCATCATCCTAAAAACATACACAACATTGAAATCATTTTGCCATATCATTCTTTTAAAAAATGTACTACTATGTTTTCCACATTTACTTTTGTCATTATCTATTCTTCAGAAATATTACTTTAATACCTATACATATTCTATTATGTGGCTATACAATATTTCATTTAATTGCCTTTCCACTTTGATATCTGGCTGTTATTTTCATTGTTTTTCCCATTGGTTATAATGCTGTGTTAAACATGCACCAGGATAGTCTTCTTTATCTAAACAGATTCTTATTTTCTCACATACCTAACCTCCCATATTTAATTAGAAATAGAAAATATTCCTCATAGATAGTCTAGAGAAAGATTTCTGTATCTGAGTTCAGAGTAGATTTTGCCTCTACCATTTCTCTTTTGAAAGCGTCATAAGCGGCCCAGGTACAATAGCTAAATGTTGTTATTTTTCTCTTAATTTGCAGAGGAAAACATTAGATTTATGATACATGTGTTTAGGAAATAGAAAACACGACAGTAATCAAATACAGTCATGTGTCACTTTACAACAGGGATACATTTTGAGAAATGTGTCATTAGGTGATCTTGTTGTGTGAAAACCATGGAGTATTCTGACACACATCTCCATGGTATAGTCCACTACACACACCTAGGCTATATGGTGTAGCCTATTACTCCTAGGCTACAAGCCTGTAATGGCATGTCACTAGACTGAATACTGTAGGCAACTGTACCACAATGTTAAGTATTTATGCATCTAAGTCTATCTAAACATAGAAAAAGTTACAGTAAAAATACAGCACTTTGATCTCATGAGACCACTGTAGTATAAACGGTTCCTCATTTACCAAAACATCATTATGTGGTCCATGACTTTATCATATTCAAATTAATTAATCAGCTAGCACAATGTTATCATTTATTTGCTGCCTAGGAGTGAGTTAAATGCTATGAGGAATAAAAAACGATATAATATACAGTCTTTGGTGAATTTCTACCATGCATTTTGCTAATGATAGGCTCGCTCACCTATCATCCCACTTAAAGAGTAGTGACCCACTTAAAGAGTCAGAGTACAGTAAACATATGAAACAAATGTGTATGTAGGTGTATAAATCAATAAGATCTAATGTGCTGAATGGTGGAGTACAGTCGAGTACACAGGCAGTGGTGGCTACTGTGTGTGTCTAATTAGATACAGAGATGTACATAACTTATTCTTTTTATTAAACTCCATATCCTCATTTATTTGCTAAGGCCTCATAGTAGAAGAAAATGTAAGAATATAATGTGCAGTATTAATGAGGATCTAATTCCCTGTCTATTAACCATCCAACAACATGGTTTCTCTCTCTCTAGGTATACGTATGTGTGTGCATATATATATATGTGTATATATATATACACATATATACAAATATATACACACATATACACGTGTGTATATATACAAATATATATACATATATATACGTGTATATATATACACATATATATGTGTGTGTATATATATATACCTTGTAAAAAGACACCTAGTCTTTTTGTTTGTTTGTTTGAGACAGGGTCTTGCTCTGTTGCCTAGGCTGTTGTGCTGTGGTGTGATCTTGGCTCACTGCAGCCTTGACCTCCTGGGCTGTATATGTGTGTGTGTGTGAGTGTGTGTGTGTGTGTGTGTATACACATGTGTGTGTGTGTGTGTGTGTATCGAGAGAGAGAGAGATTTAACAGGAGTTAAAATGTCAAAAGGGTGATATAACCTGAAATTGGCAAGAGGTGTACAGAAAAATTAACTTGAGCTAGACATTGAAAGATGGGTGGCATCAGAGTAAGCAGGGAACAGCATGGACTATGCCAAACAAAAGTAGTGTCTTTTGCTTGCCCTTGTAGAGACAGGAGGTAACATGAGGTGAGGGACTTCTTGGTGATAAAGCTAGTCCTCAAAATCAGAGGATCAAGAGACCAGCCTAAAGCCCATGTTAAACACAAAAGAAAACAAAAATCAAAGAAAAGCAGAGCAAGCCTTCCAAAATTCTGGAGAATATACCCATGAGACTTCAAAACAGTACAGAGAGACTGGTGTTTTAGGACAATGCTTTTCACACTTTGCAAGTGATGATCCTCTAGATGAAGCGCAGACAAGGTCATTTCCTGGGGGACTGAAGGAGGTAACAAAGAATTCCACCACAAAGTAGTCATTATTTTGAGGTCTCATGTTTCACCTTTAAAAATCTTGCATCTTTGCATTAGGTTAAATGTTTCCCCTAATCTTAATGTGAAATGGGAGTTCCAGGTAGATAAGCCATGTTTGTTTTATTCAACATACTCTGATATCTCTTAAATTTATATATATATATAAAATTCGACCTGATAAACATGTATCAGGTTCTTTATCATTTTGTTTCTCTTCCATCCTGGCTATATCTGCCAGATATAAGAAGTGTACCATTAACCAGGCCACCAGGCAGTCATTAAAAAACTGTGCCACTGTCTACTCCACCCAGTATTTTTCTTTTGAGACAGCATCTTGCTCTGTTGGCTAGGCTGTTGTGCAGTGGTGTGATCTTGGCTCACTGCAACCTTGACCTCCTGGGCTCAAGAGATCCTCCCACCGCAGGCTCCCAAGTGGCTGGGACTACAGGAGCTTGTCTCCATGACTGGCTAATTTCTATATTTTTTGTAGAGACAGGGTTTCCTTATGTTGCCCAGGCTGGTCTTGAACTCCTAGGCTCAAGACATCCACCCACTTCAGCCCCTCAAAGTGCTGGGATTACAGGCATGATCCACCACACTCAGCCAACCCAACCTTTTTTCCTCTCCTTTTCTGACACTAAAGTGTCAGGCATTTGGCTATCAGATAGTATTTTCCAGGTGGCCCTTTGACATGTTGCAAAACAATATTTCACCTTTAAATTCTGAGTGCTGGTCTTATTTCTCTGTTCTTCTACCCTCTGAATACACACTACTTTGTGTTAATTTTGCTCAGAACTCGACTTTCTTTGGCCTGGATGACCATATATTATTTGACTTTGGTTATCACCACCACCGTGAGGTTTTGCATGTGCTGAATGCTCTGTTCACTTCACTCCGCACACAATAGTTTGCAGTAATGTTTGTGAGGCATTAGCTCCTGCCAAGAGCGCTTGCGCACACTATCTGGGGCAATAAATGACATAAGGTGGTTCTAGTTTTGTGAGCTTTGCCATAATCTTCATCAGTTCCCTCCTAAGACCTTCCCAACAAGCCACGCAGCTTCAAGCCAAATCCAGTTGTCCCCTTCCAGTCAGATTGCCAGCCACAGTCCCCTGGAGAGGCTATAAAGTCCTGATGAGAAGTAGTGGGCAATAGGCTGTATGCACCCAAATTTAAAAACAGGTAGAGTACTTTAGGCTTGATGCAGTAGATAATGAGGAGCTACTGTAGGCTCCTCAAAAAGGAAATACTTGATATAGTGATATATCAGAAAGACTGATTTTCTTGGAACTTAATTCCTTCCAAACATGAGTTAAACTTTTCTAAGAAATAAGTCTAAATAATGAACTAATAACAATGAAGTGTTAATAATTAAAGAACTGAAGGTTTTTAAAAATTCCATTTGGCATAATTAAGGGATAAATCAGTTCAAATGAAAGATGTCACGTTATTAAAAATCATTCATTTACTGAATTATGTTTCATGTGAACAAAGTGCATTTTTAAGATTATTTATTATATAAGTTAATGTAATTTCCAGTTTTTGGAAAATTGATATTAATTACATGTCCTCAAAAATGTAATTGAGTTTATCAAATTAATTTCTCAAGGGCCACCTGATAGCCACCAGATGGCAACCTGAGCCAAAAGTAAGTCAGAACTTGAAGTTATAGATAGCCCTGAGACTACGAGTTACCAGTCACTCATTTCTCAGGGTTCCTTTAAAACCACAAAACACAAAGGCTTTCTACCACTTCTGTAAATCCCATTTGAACATAATGAAACATGCTCTATCCACAGTGATTACAATAATTAAAGTTTTTTTCATAATAGAAGTCTATCTAGAAATAGCACAATATGGAATGATCATTAATAGATCTGTTAAGGTACTTGAATAAATGCCTATCGAGAGCACAGGCACACATTAGTAAATTTCCCAAGGAAAATCCATTTTCATTTCCAATTCTGACATTTTATTTAGAAAAATTATGCCTTTTCTCTTAATTATTTCAGTAAACATAATGAGGTTATTGCTAACTATACCTCAGAGTATTTTATTTTCTCCAATTTTTTAGTAATATGAGTCTACTTGTAATTAAAGGCATGCTGCATTAATGATGCTGAGCATCTCCAAGGGAAACATTTAATGTCCACCTTATAATATTATGCCAAAATTACATGCACAGAAGACTTTTTAATAATCTTTGTTTCCTAATTTAGTTTTGATTGGCTCTGAAATCCATAGCAGCACTCAAGGGCTTCAATTTCCACAGTCATCAGCACTTCTGCACCATAAATTGTACAAACGCACATGAGTTCTTCCGTCTGTAGGCTTCTTTTCAAAGCGTCTGTTTAACTTATCCTGAAAATTAGCTGCAGGCTAGAGATAATTGCAGATAATTTTGCCATTTTTAAGCCACTGGGGTGTGAGGGAAGATATGACAGCTAAGTTTGTCTAAACACAAAGAACAAGTCATAGCTTTGTGTTGACACTTCAGCTTTACACATAGGTTCAGATCATCCTCTCTGCTCTTTATGCAAATTGAAACAAACTGTAGTCACCAGATGATCTGTGTTTCCCGACAAAGCTCTGCCACCTGAAGCTTTCAGTGTGGCTGAAGAGATAGGATCTATTCAAATGTGTTATCCCAGCCTAAAAAAAGGGTTAACCCCCATCTTCCCTTCAGATTCTTCCCCACTGATGAAAACAGAGATTTTCTTTAGCCATCATCAACTCAAAAGGAATATATCAAATTAAAAAGAAAATGCATGGTTTTCAATATACACAATTTATATATATATGTATATATGTACATATATACACATTCCCCTTCCTCATCCACTATGATTAATAGAAATAGCAGTGCTCTCCTGAAAAACTAATGTTTATAAATACTGGTACAATTAATACAGAACAATTTTAAAGTACTTGACATTGACGATTAATTAAGCATGGCATCCAGGTTAATAAGCAGAGATCTATTGTTAAATGGAATCCATATGTTCCTTTTTTTTTTCCTGAAAATTTACTCTATATTAAAATAAATACAACATTCATGGACAGTCACTGGCATATAATGTTGAGGCCAATGAAAAAAGCAGCCACACGGACTCTTAATGCAATGCCAATGAACTTCAACTTTATATTAAAGAAATCGGCCCTGGGAATTATAGGTATGTCTGTGACCACATTTTCCCTCAGTGCTCAGAACAGCTATAGCCACAGCTAATAAGGGTGTCACTAGCTGAACAAGTGATTACTAAAACTATTTTGCAGCAAACATTTACATATAGGGGCTAAGCAGTGGCTGTGCTTATGTGGCAGCTCCCCTGATGTAATAGGCCATAACGACTCCGAGGGAGCAGGTACGGATGCAAATGTCAAGGAGGGGAGAACACGTAAGTCATAACACAAATGACTTTATGGATCCCTATTAGACCCTGGGCTAAGGAGTAGCGAAACAGGTTTGATATGACAGCATCCTGAGACAGTTTCCTAACCTTGTGTCAGGAATCCTTATACTAAAGAGTTTTATGGAGCATCTAAAACTGCAGAGAGGAAATATTGCTATATTAGGCCATTACCATTGACATGGCATACGATATGCATACAAATAGTCCCAAGGTATATATTTAAAAGATAGATTACTAAATTTGTTATGCCAATCATATGCATATTAAGGAATACAAATTCAGCATTGATAGGTAACATTTCACAAATCTTACATTCTCCCTTGGAAAACCATTCTGTCCAATGACAAGTTTATATCCACCAAGGCTTCCAAATATCTGCCTCACACTAAGATGTCACCTTTTAAAGACTGTCCTGCAGAGTTCCATGTGAACATGCAAAGTATACACATTACTGCATTTGAGAAAGCTGAGGGATATCATTTTAATTCTTTTCTCCCATTTGGTCTCTGACATCACTTAGCCAGTGGACTGAGAGGAACTGACTTGTTGAAATACCCTAGACCACGTCCCTCTGAAAGGCAGGCACGAGAAGATCTGTAACATGCCCTTTGCACTCATGATGGGAAAAAGAGGCACGCTGAAGACACCAAGTAAACCCTTCAACATGACAGACAGGAGCAGTGCTGAGCAAGCATTCTGTGGCCTCAGACTGAAATCAGGGAAGCTGCACCCACAAATCACACCTTGAAAACATCATACAGGGCCTATGAGAGGGAAAACAGCACCCTGAGAAAGAAAATTTACGATTTTACTTAGATCTGTAAATTATTAAACAATTCCAGAAGGGACATGTTGTTACAAGTGTCATGTAAACCAATATACAGAGCTAGAGTGTTCTTAATAACATGAAGACTTGGTCCAGAACTCATCCTCTGCTGTAAGAAGCAGAAGACTACACAACCTTTCACCCAAACAGCAATCCGGATTTGTAATGAGATCTTATATTTGACCTTTTATGAGAAATTATTAAATATCTCACATAAAGCCACCACAAATGTCTCTGCTCCTTTACAGATTTGTTATGGTTTTGCTAATGTGTTTGAATAAACTCCTTCTCTGGAAGTCTCTGCTTTCCAAACTGCAACTTCTTTGCAAAGCACATACCTGTTCCCAGAGAGACGGGTCCTCTCTTTGAAATATTTAGTCTTTCAGGGCACTTTAGTCACAGTGACACCTAATAGCCAAGCTTTTTTTCCTCACTCTCCACAAAATCAGGTTTAGACTATAATTCAAACCAGTCCCCAAAGGCACTTCTGAAAAATGGCAAGCCCTTAGCTTTTAGGTGAAAACACCCTTTATTGCTCAAAATTGTTTCCTGTTAACAAAACCTTTTTTATAGTGCTAGGTCTAAGATCATCTTATGCTAATTTAACTCACTGGGGACTGTGAACAGATGCTACTTTGATTAATAGTTTCACTATCCTGAAAATGCCAGGCCAGGTTCAAGATAATATAGTCAGGTAAGAATACTATTAAAATCTGCCATACAATTATATCTGTTATGTGGACACAAAATGGGATTGCAGTTCTTGTATCAAATAAAAACCACTTATAATAAAAAAACAGCATAAACCAAATGAACTCACCATCTGAACTCTTTAGCACATTAATGTATACGATTTTAATCACCAGCCTCTTTACTAATACTTATAGGAATATTGTCAGCTATGTCTTTTGTAAAAATTCAATGTGTTTCCCCAGTGTTACCTTTCAAATGGTATTTAACTTTCTATGCAGAAAAAAGACTTACATAAGCCATGAGAACAATGAATTCTGTAACTTTGCCTATCAAAAGAAAAGTACCTGAATCTGTACATGCTGAGCCCTTACATTTTAGCAAATAACTTTTCTATGTTCCAAAAGTCATCTTTAAAATATACATAGAAAACTATGACCTTGAAAATGAGGGGAGCTGGCAAATAAGATTTTTCTGGAAAAACATCTCACAAGGCTTTAGTCCCTTGTTCTTCTACTTCTTTTTTCTTGCTGGTCTCCTAACCAAGGACTCCCAAATCATAACAGCTTCTTGATGGAGATAATTATGAGATCTAGTCTCTCCTTGAACTATGGAATTTAGGACTGGCCTTATACACACATATGTGAAGAAACATTTGTGTTTTGAAAGTTGGTTTGCCAATGTATTTTATCCTTAACATGACAGATCTGACCTCATCATATTTCTAACCTTCAATCTAAAATTTAACCTTCAACTGAACTTTTCCTTTTATAATATATGTCACAGTGTACCTGCCTTGGTAAAACTATTGGTTTTCAGGGAAGCAGAAAGTAAGTTCCTTCCAGGGCATCAATCACACTGTGCAAATTGTAATTCTAGGCAGTGTAAGCCTCCACTGAGAAAGAAACTAGCCTGTTAACACAAATCTGCCACCTACGGATTCAACTTATTGCGTGAATTGTCTTCACACTCACCACATTTGTATGCATATGCGATTAGACCTCATTTATATGAAATATTTTATGCAAAAGGGTTACCTCACCATTGCACAGAATGTCTCAGGAGGGTCTCCACAGGTAATATCCGGAGGATCGAGTTTCACTTTCAGATATTTTGTCATGTCTGTGGATTCCGGCTGGCAGGCCATGTAATCCCAAACTTTCCCTTCTTCTGTGTAAATCTGAGTCTTACACACATCATAATGTCCCCATACCAAAGGGTAGGGCTGCATCAGTGAGGACACCGTAACCCAAAGGGCATGAATCGACAGGAATCTTGACAAATACATCTCTAAATTCTTTGTAATCTTCTTGGAAACCAAAGCAGAGCTTGCTTTATGATCTGCAATCTTTGTCTATTTTACATGTATATACATATATGTATATATGTATCTGGGTAGGTAGGTCTGTATATTTAAAAAAAAACAAAAACAAGGATGGCACCTCAAAGCAGATTCCAAAACCAAATATGAAGAGTTAAGATGCTGTGTGTATTCAGGTATATTGAGGACTTTGGTGGCAGCCTAGCATACTCATGTGTCAGGCATTAACAACTTGCAGCTTTCTTTGTCCTAGAACATATCTATCAGACTCAGGTCTAGTTTCGTTTTTGTAAACGATATCCAATTGCAGATAATAATTTAGCAAACTGATGGCTCTCCCATTGTACATCCGATAACCCTGAGTGGTCCTCAACGTTCACAGCTCACAGGAGATGCTCAGGCAGGCTGAGATATCAGTATCTGAAGCAAAAGGATGAGTGTCTGTAGCCTGATGTCTGTTTCCCATCAATCACTCTTTTCTTCCGGCACCAACACCCTTTTAGAAACAATAAGAGTAAGAGTTATTGTCCCAGAATCAGTGTATTATGAAATGTACAATATGTTGACATTTTGGAGGTCTGATGCAATATAAAGCAAATTGGTGTAATACGGATAACCTTTACTCAGCTGCTTTGCTAGAATGAGCAAATCACGGAAATCATTCACGTAGGGGGGAATTTTGACATGGAAGATTTAACTCTTCCATAACAAAGACAGACATGTGTGTTCTAGATGAGTTACAGGTTTTCACTTCAAAAATTATATTTTCATCTTGACAAAACTGAGAGCAAGCAGCTAGATTTAAACATTTCTCATATATTGCAATGCTAGAAAATCTTCCAAGAGAACAATGGGGTAAATGAGCGCTTTTATAACGGTGACAAAGAAATGACAACTACTTATATTCCTTTTGTCTCTTGGCAAAGAGACCCTAAAAATCTCCAAACTCTTTGTACATCTCTTAGCTTTTGTTTGCTGGAGTGAAAATCAGCCTTGTTGGCATGAGCCAGTCCCTGTGGATTTGTTCATTATATTTGAAGAATTTAGCATCTTTTGTTTAGCTGCATTTAGTAATAAAGATAACTTGGCTCTCTGAAAAAAATATTCAAAAATAAAACCAAAGGAGCAAAATTTCCTTTCATAAGAATTTTCTATATTTTTACATCTTTTTATAGCCATTACATCTGCATTTGCCGTTACTTTCTGTAACAGAAGAGAATTTGTCCCAAAGGCGAGTATTATAAGCTGCTTTAAAACTAAAAGCTCTGTAGTAAAATGTACAATTTAAAATGCACATATAAAAACAGCCAAGGATGAGTTAACAGGCCATGAAGCAGAATAATAAGGCACTAATTCTAAGAGAAAATAAAAATTACTGTGTAAAAGTACTTTTGGTTAACTGATAATGCACCCTACATAACTATGGGTAAAAGTCATTGGTGAGTTTAACTGGCCCCTTTGCTGTTTAGAGATCACTATCCAAATCTAAACAAAAGCTAATATTTGGAAACCAGGTATTAAAAAGTATATTTTCTTATTCATATTTATAGTCTAAAAATTAACTGATTTTTAAGCAATGAGAAAAGGACTTTTAAAAAGCCTATAGTTTTGGAAAACTCTATTATAGACCCTTCAATTCACATTAAACAGTGGAAATATGGAAGTTCACTATCTTCAAACAATCTTATAAAGGGAATTCATTATATTTAAATAATGTACCATCTTAAAATGAACTAAGCCAGAGAGACTATGAAATACCAACAGATGGTTGAATTGTGTTTCCATAGCAAAGTAATTTATAATAATTGCTTTATGGATGCGGGTGCAATTTTCATTATATTCAATTCATAAAATGTTATCATACAGCTGCAATTTGTGATATTTTCTATTAGAAAAAGTGTTGAATATTTGAGTTCCTATGAAGCAGTAATCAGTAGTTTGTCTAAACATGTATAAACTACAGATTTGAATCAGCCTCTTCCTTGTAACCTAAAGACTATACTGTGTAAAGCACATTTTGAAATCTTAAGTTAAAAAAGAAAAAATCAGAGAAGCATGTGTTGTGGCTACTACAGCCTTCTGCTTTTCTTCAGATTCGTTAGTAATTTTAAGTTGATATTTTCAGGCACATCCAACAATTTGACAATTAATAATCTGAGAAGGTGTTAAAAATGATACAAATCTACATTTTTGAGATGGATTCTTCAACTGTGTTTACTACTTTTTAAAAGAGGAAACAAATACTTTCCAAGAGGCGGGGGGATGTAGGCATTACAACGGAAGCAGTGTAAAATCTACCAGGTTAGAAATTGTTAACTTTAATTCTTAGTTTCAAATACATAGCAATTGATTTATCAAGAATGATATAATCTTGAAGACCTGGAATTGACTGTTTTGAGTTTGAATGGAGTGAGCATTGTGTGTTTATTTTTAACAATTATTTTCAAAACACCATTTTAAATATATATTTGAATGCTTCCTGAGATTACTCTTCACGATCTTTTTTAACCAATAAATGATATTCTCCTCATGCGATTATTCTCGGTTACGCTCTCCTCAAACACATTTCGCATTACTGCAACCACAAAACAAAGGGTGACCATACATTTGTACATGAAAAATTTGAACACTAAGGAAATGTATGTGAACCCTTTGCTACCTCCTGACACAACAGCAATCCCAATATAACGAATTCTCATTAAAGTATACCAGAATTATAATGATGGTCATTACACAAAATTATGGACCACACCATTGATCGAATTTAGAGGACTGACAAGGAAAAATGCAGAGAAGTGCAAGATATTTGAATATTAGGCAGTTGCAGGACTGTGCAGCAGACATTCTTGACAAGTAGCAGCCAATTATAGCTTAAATTTCTGGCACATAACCAGTTGTGATTAATAGTTTTCCATTACGTTACAGACATATTATTAATGTATTAAAAATGTCAAGCTTTGGCAAGCACTAATATGGCATGGTTCAGTTCGTCTGCAGAGTTTACATTTAATGAGCTCCCATTGACACAGAAAAAGATATTGACCATGGCATATTACAGATCAGGAGCAGAGGGACATTAAGCTGTTATTTAACATAATTATTTGATTTCATTCTAATTTTTATATTTGTACTATCATTATGTATCCTGCATTTCAGGGTCTTTTTACTTTTTAGTGTCACGTACACTTCAAAGGAAATCCTCTTAACTTCAAATTAGTAAGAAATTAAATCTATGAACTTCCATGACACACAATGGAAAAGCAGCCTCTGAAAATCAGGAATTTGTTATTAAAGTATAATTACGGAGTTTTCAAAGAAAATACAATGATGTAAAAATAGAATATTATTTACACCTTAACCTCAACTACTTAATGGCACTATGTCTATCTGCTGTGCTTTCAAACAGGTTAAAATTATCAATAGCTTCTTAAAAGCTAAGTCATCACAGCAAATAGCTAGGCAAACCGATTATGAGAAGGGCAGTGAATAACGTATTTGGGGACTTAATATACTAAACCTATCCCTTCTGGCCCATAACTGAACTAATTGTGAAGTGATATCGCCTTTGAATTTGTCTCAGGTGTCCGTATCACCTAAATAACAGCAGATTCAGCAGAGCTCTAGGCAGCTACAGTTCTATCTCTTCACTTAGCAAACCTTGGGAACTCACTGTAATCAAATAATGCTATCACCTCTACTTAGGATCTAAAGTACTGAGAAGTCCTCTTTGATAAGAATACCCATTAACAGGTTGTGAGTACCCCACGGACCTCTGATGTATAAATTTTTAGAACCAATGAAAAAAGATAAAATTATGTCATGGTCCTAAAGTTGATAGATGTTATTGATCTGGACTAAAATGGGCTATAAAATGGCTTTGCACACATAGAACATGTATTTGTCCAGTATTCTGCAGCTAATTCCCTTCCACCTTGGATTAATTTTGCAGCAACCATTTTCACAGGCCCATTCTCTCATCAGACAAAAAGTCTCCCGAAACATTACATGGAAGTAATGATTAATATTATAAGCAATTATATTCCAAAAGCAATTGCCAGTTTCATCAACTGAGAGGAAGACATGATCAGTAAATCTCCTAATCTAGCTGGGTTTCAGCATTCATTTTAGTATACAATCTCACTAGCAGGTGGGAATGGTAGCAGTAGGCTATTTATTTCATAAATATACAGCTTTGCAGGGGGACTTGATATTAACTATTGACTCATTCCTCATAGACATTAAGAATTTTATAAATATGCATGTTTCTGAATGAAAAGGAACAAAAGGAAAATTGACTATATAGATCACTGAGTGAAAATATAAAAAGATAGAGATATACAAATCCTATAACCTATCAAAATTAGCAGCTTCCAGCAGTCATAATAAAATTTATTACATAAGATATTTTAACATAGGTATTCAATGCTCTTTGCACTTACTCATTTGTTCTGAGGAAAGCATTTTCCAGACATCTTAATGGAAAACATATGCTTCTGTCCTTTTGTTAACTGTCTCTCAAAATATAAGGAATTTAACATGTACTTCAACATCATTGGCATAGCTTACTCACACTTGATTGGGTACTATGAGCAACTGCCTATCATGAGATTCTTAATAAACCCAAATAACACACCTTCAAAGATCTCTATTTTCATTGAGGGAAGACTGATTTGAGAAATTAGATAGCACATATTTTTCAGGATGATTCAGGATGGGATAATATACAAAACGATTTCAGAATCAGTGAAGCCTAAAAGAAATCTAGAGTTTAATTACCACATGAACAACAAATACTTAATTCTCATGCAGGGCAGTTCAGAGATCTAAGGTCTCAAACATATATATGAGAAAATCTACACCCACCTGAAGTTTTGAAACACAACTTTGGATTATTTTTTAAAGTATGCTAAATCTCATACTAACCTAAGACTTTACTATTATAATCTATTATACAATATAATTCACACACATGTATTTCAATGTTAACATATAATTGGTTTTCAAAGTTGAATCCAATTTTCTTTTTTCCAAGTGACTTGGTGCTTTTATAACTAAAACTCTCCAAATTTTTATGACACTTAGAAAACCTATCAAGTAAATGTGTAATGGTTTAACTTTTTAAACAAATTACCTGATATTTTTCATAATAATGAAAGCAAAGACAGGTATTTGCACCACTTGCAAATAGACAAAAGGAAATTGCAAAATACATTGGCTTCCTCCTAAAAAGGCTAACCTGAATCATTTTAACACACATACCCAGTAAGAGCTGACAAAACAAAAATATTAATAGGAAAACAGCTTTATGTTCAAATAAACTGTTTCCATGCAAAAATTTTTAAGATTATCCCTCTTAAATTCCACGATAGGAAATATCACCAAATTAATAATCCAGTATACAGAATACTGAATGCCTTTATGGTGGTCTTCAGTGGTGAAATATATCTCATTTCATGGCATCCAGAAAAGAAAATATATCCCTGGAACAACATTACATGTGAAATACTTGATGCACGTTTTTCCTTGCATGTTGATCCACATGCAGAGATCCAAATTTTGTCTTAATGAAAAACTGAAAGTTGCTTATCTTCAAAAAGAATCTTGGACAGTTACTAAGCTGCTTTTCCTCTGCCAAAGAGAAAGGGAGGCAGGTAAGGCATTCAAAGTGACACAGTTCAAAATACTTAATGAAATGTGGAGCTGCTAATTCCTCCGCTAGAGATGCTCCTTAAAGGACAAACAAAACAGAAAAGCCTCCCCTGAAAAAAAAATTTTTTTGAAAACTTTCCAACAAGCTTAACCACTAAGCATATCTGAATAAATGATTTTAATGGAAGAGGGTTATTTTTTTTTTCATTTCTGTAAGATAAAAAAAACTTTTAGTATTTTCAGTCATAAAATAGGGCCTTATTTCTAGAGCAAATCTACTGCCAGATTCACCATATGTTTAGTGGAGTTCTGAATCTTACTCAGAATTTTCCATTCCAAAGATTGACAATTTGTTATGAGGAGTGGCTCCATTATTCCCTGTATGAAGAGAAGAATGGGGGAGAGAGGAGGACCCTCTACTCACTGGAAATCTGTACCTGATGCAACGATAGGAACTCAACCTGCGACTTTTCCAAATAAAGTTGCTTTAAAATCCCCGCTAGGAATTTTCTTCCCTTGCCCTGTAAGATGACAGCCTACTCTTAAGTGGATTTCTGAAGGAAGAAAAAAAAAAAAAAAAGTCCCCGGGTGAGGTTACTAAAATAAACGGTAGAGGGCGCAGTTTCTTTTTATATCTAAGTTTTTCCTTGTATGAATCACTTAATTGGTTATTTTAGGCCCAATAATATTCAGTATTATTTGTATTATATATAGATATCCAGATCCATACAGGAGAGAAATTCAATGTCCCTAGCCGAATCCATCAACCGATTAATATGATGCCAGTAAAGAACCTGAGAAAATATTCCAAACAGCATCCCTACCACAAGTCTCCCTCTCAATTTCCCCTTTTCCTCAGCTGTACAACATGGGATAGTAAGGCTTTAATCTCGCATCAATAACGGAGATTAAAAGAAGGGACTTCAAAAGCTCTCGGTGTGGCCACCACAACCCCAGAGCCCGCAACAGGGCAAGTGTTTGTTGTTGTTGTTGTTTTGTTTTGCTTTTTCCCCAACAAATGATTGGCAAAAGAAAGAAAAAATAATAACCCTCCTGAGCGATGTGTGTGGCCAGGTGTGTGTGAGAGAGGGAGAGCGCGGGGCACCTCCTCAGTCCGCGGATGGAGGCTCCCACCCCGCGCCTGGGCTCAGGA
Source organism: Cacajao melanocephalus (assembly GCA_963573385.1). Taxonomy (NCBI): domain Eukaryota; kingdom Metazoa; phylum Chordata; class Mammalia; order Primates; family Pitheciidae; genus Cacajao; species Cacajao melanocephalus. Next base: position 81,764 of record CAUYLG010009527.1, read on the forward strand.
CACAACAGGCGACGCATCACCCGCCCGGGGCGCACCCCCGGGAAGACTCGTGTGTGGGTGTGAGCGTGTGCCGGTGTGTGTGCGCGCAGGGCGCCGCGCGCTGCCTCCTCGGGGCGCTTTACAAAGTTCCTCGCCCACCCGGAGCTTTCCCTCCCGCCTGTGGATCGCGGGGGGGTGGCGCGGGGGGTGGGGAAACCCGGGGGAGAGGGGCACGGGCGAGAGGCGCGGGTCGCAGGAGGAGAGGCGCGCCGCGGGCACTTACCGTGTGGCTCGTTTGCCCTTGCGCCGGGCGGGAGCCGAGCCGACGGCGCGGGGCGGCGGCCCTGCCCAGCCAGCCTGGTCCGCCTCGGGCGGCGGCCGCAGCAGCGGAGCCCGCGGGCGGCGCACAGGCGGGCGGCGGCAGCTCCCGCGGAGCCTCCTCCCGGGCGCGGGAGCGGGCGGAGCGGGAGGGGTGGGCGTGAGGACCCGAGCCGCCGCCGCCACCACCGCCGCAGTCCGGATCGCGCTGGGCCGCCGGCGGGAGAGGACCCCGAGGACCGAGAACCCCGCGCCGGCCCGCCACTCCCCGCCGCTTAATTACCTTCGCCTGGGCCCCGGGGGGAGCCTCCTGCACGTCGCCCCCTCTCGGAGCCGGCACCCAGAGGGGGAATTCCTTCCCGTTGACGTCCTCTTCCGAAATGCAAAAGATCAGTGACTTTGACAGGTAGATGAGGGGGAGGGAGTAAGGGTGGGCGGAGAGGAAGAGAGGATGAGAAAGGTGCCTCTCCCTCCAAAAATATAGTGATATTAATAATGAGCTCGCAGCCCTCGGAGGTCGTGCCGGCCCACTCCCCTGCTCGCCGGCTCTCCTCCGTGCCTCCTCGCGCCGCTGCCTCTGACACTTCTCGCCTTAAACTTTTACTGAGGGATATTTTTTCTTTTTTCTATTTCTATTTCTTTCTCTTTCTTTTTTTTTTTCTTTCCAAGCCGCAGGACGATTTTCTGGTTCCCGGGGATCAGAACCAGCGGCCAGGCGGTTCTATGCCGCTTGGCACCGCTTTCATTTTATTTCAGATGAAGACGTTGAGCTTAGTCAGAGGGGCATAAATCAGGACAATTAGCATTGGCGCCAAGAAGATCCTCTCGTACCAATTTCTCCCGGGCTTCCTTCGCGCATTCCTCCACTCAAGTCAGAAATGTCACTGCACATAGCGCTGATGGCTGCGAGACGCGACGCACCCAAAGTCCGTTTGATGAAATATACATGGCCCACGACGCTTCTGGATTGCGGCTCCCGGGCTCCCCGCCCCCGCCCGCGGCGCCTGGCCCGGACCCTGCTCCGAGCGGGCAGCGAGCTCCCGGCAAACTTAGGGGCCGGTGCCAATTACAGAGTGAGCGCGAGGGCCGGAACGGGGAGCGGCGAAGAAGCGAGCCCGGGGAAGCCGCAGCCCTCGGAGGGGTGGCACGTACGTTTCACTTAAAAAGCAGATCTTCTGCAAGTGCCAGCGAGTGGAAGGATAGCAAACCTTATACTACCTCGAGACCTGGGCGCTCCGAGCGGTCCTAACTCCGTCCCGCTCGCTGTTGCTGCCGCTGCTGCTGCTACGGCCACAGCTGCTGCCGCTCCACGACCTCGGGGCGCTGAGGCAACAGGACCCCCTCCCCCTGCTTCCCATCCCCCCGGTTCCTCCACAGAACTGCAGTTTCCAGTAACTCCTCGGGTACCTCCCACTTCTGTCGCCGTCCATCCCACCCCTCTCTCTTCTGTCCACTCCCCAAACTGTTCCCAAGCCCACCCCTCGCCACAAAGTGATCACAATGGTGTTTTTCAACGAGCACTTCCTTTGCCCAGAGGCCCCTACAGCCTTAGACTCGAACCTCCTCCTCTAGAGATTGATTTCCCTTTAGAAAGTTGAAGTCCAAGGGAGAGCTGTGCATTTCAGGCTTCCTGGCCTTTCCTAAGAGAAAGACGAATGCCTGATACTCCAAGCCTTCATTCCCCACCAAGGCGGGCTCAGACTCAACTGGGATCACTCTCAGCTACACATTAACCTCAAACAAAAACAAATGTGAACTTAGATAAGATGGGGGACTTTCATTTAGGAAAAAAAGACTATTGCAACAGGGAAAACGCTCTGATCTCAGAAATCCGCAATCGTCTCAAAACTAAACAGAAGTCAGCCTTTTTTTTTTTTTTCTGTATAAAACGCGGAGCAAGCAATAAAGAAAGCCAAGTAGATAGGGGAGGGAAAGAACTCGCTGCATGACCCTCATGGGTGGACAATAAATGGGTCTCTGTGGTCCAAGAATTTGGAAGATAAGCTAACAAAGGTGAATGTTTTCACATTTTAGTTCTTGCTCAGATTTGGGGTGGTGGGGGGCAAGCTAAAGTCCAGGGACCTGCAGGAAAGAAGCCTGACTCATGTTTGGTCAAGGCAAAGTGGAGGGAAAGAAATGGGCAATTTTGAACACTTAGTCACTATGTGTCCCATAATTAAGGCAGGGGGCTGAGTAATTAGGTCATTTTTCTGTGATGACTGGAGGTGGTGTGGTAAAAGGATGTATGGGGGAGAAGGTTGTTGAGTTGAACCTATAACCAGGCCCTCCTTGGCCCTGGGCAGCCAGGAAGTGGTCAGGGATTTCAAGCACCCCAGGCCTTCCCTCTAACACCTAAGTGGCCATAATGAGTCCTTCGTCTGAATCTCAGTGCAGGAATCTGGGATTTCTGTGCTTTCCTCTTCTCTACCTTTGTCCTGTAGTGCTGACATTGCAACAAGGAGTTATCTGCAGGGCTGAAACTCCTAGCAGGGGTTCTTAGACAGTGGCCAAGTCTGACTCTTCCCCCTGTCTCTGGCCGTGCTCCTCCAGGTTTAAAACATACTGACTATATGGAGATGCTACTCACCAACTAATCCTCCTTCACAGGCTCTTAGAGCCCAGTTCTTTCTATGGGAGCCCTTGGCGATAGGATATAAGAAACAATACCGAGTGACCTTCTTACTTCTCATTGACTCATTGTCCTGGATCCTGAAATACAGACAGTTCTCAGACTTTCCTCTCTTTCTTGCCCTTTCCTCTCAAGCGAAGAAAGCTTTTCTGAACTCTCATCCTCAGCTGTATCTCATCATTTAAGCTCCTTCTGTAGTAAAAAGAAAAGAAATCTATGCAGAGATTAGGGAATTCTCTTCAGAGACAGGGAAGAGCCAGATATCACCGAGATATTTGTGATTTTGGCTCCCAACCTGGAAAAATACTTGTTTTCATCTGTCAGAATCTTGGAACGAATCTTCCTTCCTCTCTTCCTGTACCATCCTTCATTCCCAGGATTCCTCTGACTATGAGGCAGACAGCAGTCCCAAATAAGTTTGATATGTAAATGGGAACCTCTCCAATTAGGTAACACCTCCCACTACAGGAGTGGGAGAGTCTTTCAGAGGTGAGCTTTTCTATGGAACATGTGCTCTCACCTTTGCAGAAGCTCAGTAAATCACCAACTAAACATGTAGATCTAAACTCAAGGAGGTAAATCAGAATCATCAGAGACTTTTCCACATGAAAAACCCCTTCCGTTCCAGATCTTGTTCTCTCCTCCAGCAGTAATCAGGTGGGAAGGACTTTTTCTCTAAAAAAAAGCACTTGGAGTGGATCTGATATACTTCCCCAAACTAACATGCATATATTAAACCAGTTTTCCTTAATATACCTTTGCATATGTGTTTATATAATATACACTGATCAGAAATTGACTTTAGATATTTCATTGACACTAAGGGAAATTATTTAGGGCATACCTACCTTTCCTTATCATTCTTTGCTTCCTCCAGCTATATATATTTAACTTTCTTTGGAAAGAACTATTTTTCTGTTTTTATTTAACCTTTCAACTCTACTTTTTTTTTATTTCTCCTTTTGGAAAAGAATGGTTTGATCTTTCAGTTCTCTGGCTGTAGATCTTTGGCTGGTTTCTACACATTCCTCATTCTTCTTCAACTTAGATATCCATTTATTTGTAATCTTGTTAGGTCTCTAACTGATGTTCATTTTTCCAGGTTCTTAGCTGCCTAAAAATCTTTTCTTTAGAGATTTTGCAGAGTTGTTTCAATACTTGTAACTTCAATATGTCAAAGTGGTAGTAATGGCATGTTTGCAATATATCTGGTCCAAAAAGACATCTGTCTTTTTAGAAATGCTGTAAAATACTTGACATAAACTAGGTATAAGATAAATCTTCAGTGCAGGTGTGAATAGTTTTAGCTTATTCTCATGATTCAGTTATGGCCTCCTTGGTAACAGGAGCTAACTCCCACCATATTAAATTAATACATAGATGTCTAAAATATCCAAATCATGGGCGCATTAGGCACTTTGGGCTGCTATAACAAAGCCAGAGATTGAGTAGCTTTAAAACAATGGAAATTTCATTCTCAGCAAACTGACACAAGAACAGAAAACCAAACACTGCATGTACTCACTCATAAGTGGGTGTTGAACAATGAGAACACACGGACACAGGGAGGGGAATATCACACACTGGGGTCTGGGGGTGAGGGCTAGGCGAGGGATAGCAGGGGGTAGGGGGAATTGGGGAGGGATAGTGTTAGGAGAATACCTAATGTAGATGACAGGGTAATGGATGCAGCAAACCACCACCATGGCACGTGTATACCTATGTAATAAACCTTCACGATCTGCACATGTACCCCAGAACTTAAAGTATCATAAATAATTTTTTAAAAAATAGAAATTTATTTCTCACAGCTCTAGAGACTGGAAATCTGAGATCAGAGGGCCAACATGGTCAGGTTTTGGTGAGAGCCCCCTACTTGGTTGCAGACAATAGGCTAACTTCTTATATTCTCACATGGTTGAAGGAGGGCTTCGGAGCTCTCTGGGGTCCCTTTTATAAGGGCAGTATCCTACTCATGAGGGCCCCATCTTTTTCATGACTTAGTTATCTCCCAAAGGCCCTACCTCCTAATGTCATCACATCAGGGGTTAGGATTTCAACTTATGAATTTGGTGGGTGTGGCAAAAACATTTACTTCATAACAAGGGGCAAGTTCTATTTGACCAGTTGTATACTATGTGGTAGATGCTCTTTATAACTGCTGCTTATGTCCCAATAGAAACATCCTTCAGCTCTTTCTTGCCTTCACTTTGTGCTCAGGGACATCTTTTACAACAGAGCCGTTAGCTGTATAGTTTTGACAGGTTCTGAAGTTTTTTACCTGACAGCCTTCTTTAATGCCTAAATATTTTGACATTTAAACCTCCAGCAAGCCCTAAGCATTGGTCTGGGCTCTATAAACTGGACTATACTGGCATTTTCCTGCTCTTGTAGGAATACCAAGATACTTCTCTTGAAGCTTTAAATTCACAAGCCCAAACTATCCAAGTAACTGATCATGCTTAACACATATATACCAAAAGTCTCATTTAGTTCCTCTCAAGGTTAACAGCAGACCAAAGGACGTATTGTTTAATGTAAGAAAATACACATATTTACTGAATTAATGACACTGGAGGACAAAAATTAGCAAATAGTGACATTGGCGGTTAGTGACCAATGCAGGGAAATATGTCTTCTAGCACTCATGTACTTTCTAGTGTATGGCACTGTGTAAAGTAGTTTGAAAATAATAAAATCAGCTGCTTGGTTAAATAACATTTTTTAAAATTAGCAAAATATGGATTTTTAAAGAGAAAGCATGCTAATTTAAAAGATGACTAACTTTGGTCAAATATTTTATGTCTCTTTTCTATTCCAACCCTAGGGCCCTAGAAATATTTAATGGAAAATTTTCTTTTATTTTTTTTTGTTTACCCCTCCTCATCCATAAAAAATCAAGAGAAATCACTTCTTAATTTTTATGTTCTGAGTATGCGATAGATGTTTTTATCCAACTGGTGAATCTCTTGAAATCGTAATACCCTGAGCTTCTATTACTCATTTCATTTTCTTTGAGAATTGGACAGAACACGTAGCAGTTTATCTTTCTTCTAAGGCTATTCAAAATAAAGGCATCCCACCAGCAGATTTGGATAATGCTATGGTCTGAACAAACTCAGTCAGCTCCCATGTACTTATGTTTTTTTGAGCTTCGTTTGTCAGCCTAATATCCTCAACTTATTTTTTGAAAAGAGTAGTTTCCACAATTAATCTAGTGTGTTAGCTGAAAAAGTTCAGCCTCAAAAATCAACAGCTGTGTGGATTTCCCCAAATGTAATTTCATAATTTGAATTTCTCTACAACAAAATTAGCAGCCTTTTCAAAATGAGAAGGAAAATACATGGAGAAGATTGAGTAATACCCTTTGCCTTATTTACAGAACTTTCCATCAATTCCATACCAACAGTTCTCTTCAATTTAATGAACATCGATGGCCCACCTATGGCCTTCTGGGAACTGTCCTTGGTGCTGGAGGAATTGCAAGGCTCTCAAGTCTAGATTCTGACCGTCATGTTATAGAGGGCTGATAACTGTAATGTGTGTTTTTAATATTAGAGCTAGCTTAAGGGAAAAGGTAGCTGTAACGGTCAAGTCTAGAGACTCCTTTTGTGCACTCTTAAATGTCCACAAAGATCTGTATCATGCCATTGACCCAAAGGAAAATAAAGTGCAGCCTCTCTGGTTTAGTAGCCTCTGTAGGCAATTCTTGTACTGTCATATAAATATGGGTCAAAAATGTTTCAAGGATAGAAAAATAGCAGCACAGGCCAGGTGCAGTGGCTCATGTCTGTAATATCAGCACTTTGGGAGGCCAAAGGGGGTGGATCACTTGAGTCCAGGAGTTAGAGACCAGCCTGGCCAACATGGTAAAACCCCATCTCTACTGAAAATACAAAAATTAGTCAAGGGTGGTGGTGCATGCCTGTAGTCTCAGCTACTCTGGAGGCTGAGGCAGGAGAATCACTTGAACCCAGGAGGCAGAGGATTCAGTGAACCAAGAGCACGCCACTGCACTCCAGCCTGGAAAACAGACTGAGACCCTTTCTCAAAAAGAAAAGAAAAGAAAAAAGAAAGAGAGAGAGAAAGAAAGAAAGAGAAGGAAGGAAAGAAAGAAACGCAGCAGGCACAGAAGAGAAATATAGATCACAGGGTGCCATTTGGTTTGGGGTGTACTCTACCCAGGTGTATCTTTCTGTTTTTCTTGATTTCCTGGTTCCAGGTTTAGTTTGAGGTTTACTGTTCTAAATTCGTTATCTTTACTGCAGTTTTTAGCAGCTCTATTGCTGACATTCTTTAGCTTCCATGTTGAATGGAAGCAGTAGATATAAGCTGTATATTGGCTTCTAGTAAGTAAACTGCATTCATGCCAAGTGGCCTTTACTTCCCAGTGGGCTGCCAATGATTCTCCCTCTCCTACAGAAAATGACTAATTATCTTAAATCCTGCCTAGATTTGTAAGGGAGAGGGATGAAATCAGAAGTATTATGAATTCTCTTCTTACTTCAATAAGAAGAAGAAACTTGATTGTCAGTTCTCCAAACTTTGAAGTCCCATAGAAAATGACACAATAGTAAAACAGTACAATAGATTTCTGTGATCTTATACAAATTATTTCTTTTTCCCTTCTACCTTTGTATTTCCTCTTCCTCAGACATGGATTTAACTCCTATGTGCTAGGGACTGACTTAGAAATAACAAGAAGAATAACACAGTCCTTTCTATAACTTACTGTCTGTTGGAGAAGAAGATAAACTTGTAAACAAACAATGTAATACTGCTGTAGGAACTGAGATAGACACCAACAGGGAGCAGGTTAGCTCCAAAGGAAAAGATGTATAATTCTCCTCGGGGATTCTGAGAAAACCTAGATAGATGAGCTGATATGTGAGCAACACTTCAAAAGATGAGTAGGCGTTCATCCAGCAGACAAACAAAAGACATTGTGATCAGAAAGCAGGTGGAACAAAGTCAGGAAGCCCAAAACAACAGAGCATATTTTGTCGCTTCCATGTCATTTGATACAACTGCACAGCTCACAGCACCATACAGATGGCCTTTGTAGTGACCATTTACAAGCATTTTGATTCCAAAAATAACAAAAATTGAGGGCATTAGGAGAAAAATCAAGAATAAGAAAGTATCCTATATTATTCAAGTTCAGATATATTAACATGTTAATAATTTATCATTATTGACCAACAGAAATGGCAATTTCATATGTCTCAACCTATTAGCATCCAGTACTTCCAATTTAGTTCTTTAACCTGTTTTAAGCGAAGAAAATAATTTGAAATAGCAAATAATTTTTAAACTTCTATATTTGCTTATGGAATACATTATATTCCTTCTTTTTGGCAGGAGCTATACCTTCCTAATGAGATTTTGTGCTTAGATTGGTATTAAAATTAGCTGGATTTCCCTGAGTAAGCGTTGAGCATGAGACCGTGCCTGCAGAGCAGACTGGAAACCGACAAACCCAAGGTTCAAGCATTTAACCAGACATAAGCCACACATGAATAATGAAAAGTTGTGTAATTAGTAATTATAGCTACCAATTAAGCCTCAGACATAGAGAACCAGTCCTCAACCATTCTACCATGGTTTGCATTTTTACCATCCTAAATCACTGTTTTACTCCAATTCCAGTTGGAGAAAAAGTATTTGTCAACAATAAAAAGATAATATAGGAGATAATGCGAAAAATCAAGAAATTAAGAAATCATTATACATGGTGCAAGGAAACAGCAACAAATTGTTGATTACAGTCATCAAGAAATTCTCTAAGACAAAGTGAAATTCAGGTTTTCTTTTTACCTTTTCTGGTGAATTTCGTTAATCAAGTTCTTAAGTCGTTTATGACCAAAAGATCAGGAGATGTTAGTGATGAAGAAAAAAATGAATCATCTTTCTTGTTTTTTTACCTGCTCTCCCCACATACTCCCACTGCCTTCTGCATTTTTAAACCTGTGTTTTAGATATCTGTGTAAAATGAGATGCTGGAAATCACCGCAGCCACTGCCCTGAAACTCTATCTGCCCCAACTAGCCTGAAAGCTGAGTTGGCAATAATGAAAAAAAGGTAGACTGTCAGTTACCGTATATCATGGTATATATATTACTGTATAGATGTGGCAATCATTTTTTTAAGGGACAGGGTCTTGCTCTGTTGCCCAGGCTGGACTGCAGTAGCACAAACATAGTTCAGTGCAGACTTGAACTCCTGGACTCAAGAAATCTTCCTGCCTTCACCTCCCAAAGCACTGGGATGACAGGCGTAAACCTGGCCCAATTATTCTTGTATTAAGAATTGATTGATAGGCAAGGAGAGCCACATGTTCACAACCCATTAAAGCATTCAGAAGTATAACCTAGAACTTCAATAGCAGAAAATTGAGACTGATCTAAATGCGGGATTAGCTTAAAATTCATATGTTGAGATACTGCAAATGAATTTTAAGGAAATCCAATGAGATATAGTATAAATATCACTAAACTAGGAAGCAAAAAACTAAACTCTTGTTAAGACACTGTTTTGCTGTGTGAATTTTCATACATCATTTTACTTCTCTGGGCCTTAACTACCTCATCTGTAAAATAAGAAAGTTGAATCTGATAAATCTAAGGCAGTTATTCTTAAAATGGGTTTCATAGACTTCCTACCTCAGAATAAAGTCAGGGGCTTGCTAAAAAGCAGGTCCTTATACCTCAGAATAAAGTCAGGGCTTGCTAAAAGTCCATCCTTTCCCACATTGACTGAATTAGCAACTCCCCAGGTGGTTCTTATTCAAGCACATTAGAGTTTGAACATCACTAGCCTAAGGTTTGCTCCAGATTTTGCATTTTGAGTCTTGCTTTGAGGTTGGAATTAATTTAAATGAAAGCTAAGACAAAAATAAATCTATCCTTCATGTTTCTGGATGATAGAATAGGATCTATGATTTCTAAAAGTTGTATATAACTTTCTATATATTGGAATTAAGTGGGATATATGTTTGATTCCCTGAAAGATTAGATAGAATAAAGGCCAAGGACTTTGAAATAATATTTTTAACACATAAAAAAATCAAAACCATGCTCACTGATGTCCAATTTCTGGAACACATGTATTAGCTATAAGCTGCCATAATCTCTCCAAGAAGTCTGTTACTCAACTGGTAAAAACTAGTTCTCTGAAAACTACCATGAGATGCAGTCATGAGGTTTTAAAAGCTTTTGAACTTTTTATTCCAGTTGAGTTTCTTTACAATTAGTCAGGGATTATTGGACTTTCTTTACCAGCACTAGCTTGTATATCTTTATAAAATGTCCTTGTAAATTATTACAATCAGATTTCCACAAAGTCCAGAACTTTCAAAACATTTCAGATTAAAAGCTTCTCAATTAAACAATATATATGTATAATATATGAACTATATATTTGCCTGCATTTTCTGTGTATTTAAGTTAACTGTTGTGAAATGTATCCTAAGGTATTGGCAAGTCTTCAAGTCCAAAGGTGAAGTCCTTGATATATTCCTAAACAGTTGTATAGGCTTAGATAACTAGCTTAATCTTTCTGAGACTGTATTTTCTTAGCAACAAAATGGAAATAATAGGACTAATGCTGAGTATCTCATAGGATTGATATGAAGAATAAATGTGCTATTTGGTAATAACAAAAACTGTTTGCAAATATTAGCTATTCTCTACTTTCTATATTATAGTCTTGAACCTTACATTATGAATATGTCAGCGTAAGTTCTGACATGTATTTATTATTTATTTAGTAAACAAGCATTTTTGACAGTCTGTTATGCTTACGACACTGTACCAAGTACTCTGAAAAATAAATCCAGAAAAAACATAAGCTGTAATTTCTACATTTAAGAAACTTTAATTTTACTTGAGAATTTATAACAGTATCACAAAGTGTAAGGTTAAAAACTCTGAAATACAGATGTTTTAAGCTGGCTAGCAATTGACCTTCTAAGATCAAGGAGTGTTTCATTGAAGCAGGTGGGGTTCTGAGCTAGACCTTTTAGGATCCGATAGGTAAATAACGGAAGGAATCTCAGCAAGAAGGAGACTGCGCAAGGGCAAATTCAGGGAAGGCAGAATGGTCAAGCCATTTTCAAGAGATGGGGGAGCAGAAGCGTCATTGAATGAAGATGGCATGTTAGAGAATGGTGGACATCTTTTTGGAAAATTCGATATGCCCAAAGTTCACTGCTTCTTGAATTTCCCAGTGAAGAGTCTGAAATTGATGCAGCAGATAACATGGAGCAATTAGAGTTCTGAGCAGGAAACACTCATGAATAATGCGGTGTTTTTAAACAAATTTACGTGGAAATAATGTTCATGAATTGGACTAGGGAGATACTATTAGAAAGAGAGAGAGAAATCAGGAATCTACTGTATGAAGCCAGGGAGGTGATGATTTACACCAAAATAGTTGTTGAAATAGAAAAAAAAAATGATGTGAATATGTGAGGCAATAGTGAGATTTCTGATAGAATGTATTTATACAAATAATTTCAGCTAAGCAGTTCTTTTAAATTAGATAAGAATGAAACAGTCGAGAGAGATCCAAGATGGCTGACTATTAGCAGCTCAGGATTGTAGCTCCCAGAGAAAGCACACAGAACGAGAGGACGCCACACTTACTTACAGATGAATTTTTGTTGCCCACGGACCAGGAGATTCCCAGCAGAGGAGCCCCACGGGTCGCCAGCGCGACTCTTGTGGCCG
>CAUYLG010009528.1:0-11209 GCA_963573385.1 Cacajao melanocephalus
GAAGAACACCTTCCAAATCTAAGAAGACAGCAAAAGAAACTTCTCATTCTGAGAAGTGAAGAAGGCTTGCTCATTCGAATGGATTTGGGATATATGCTAATGGTTTACACCAAGCTAGGGAGCAATCATTCAAATCAAAAGCAGAAACATTGGTAGAGTTTAACAATGAGTCAGATGCCTAAAAATAGGAAGCAAAGCATTTGATAATTATTGGGAGACAGGAATTATGGATGATGTGATCATTGTCAAGACCATGATCAATAGTAGACCTGGCTAGGCACAGGGCTAATTTAATTGAAGAAATTGAGGTTCACCTAAGTGAGTACTCATCCTTCTCCATGGGTTAATAAATATATTTTAGGCAAACCAAAGAAGAAGGAACAATAGATTGAGGTTGACATTTAACTGCCGATGCCATTGAGATACCTGATAGGACAAAGGAGACAAATACAAGACAGCCCAGAGCAGCCTACATAAGATGAGGAAACTTCACAGCAGGATTAGAATGTAGATGCCTAACTTTCCCAATATACAAGGAATCCAGGCAGGCTACTATCCTGCTGAACAGGTACAGGGTAAAAATGAAATTCAGGCCATAGTTAGAAGGAGCCCTTAAACACCCACAGAAAACATTACAAACCATCATTGAAATGCTTGCAGAGTCACTAGATTTAGCAACAGTTCTGGTGGGAACCTAACCGGAGTTGCAGTTTGAACGGATGTTAAGTGTCATTGAGAGGACTGGTTCCTAGGATGAGATCCCAGCATTAGAAAAAATGAAAACATCTAAACAGGGACTGGGGAGTGTCCACTCATTACTGATTTCATACTGACCCCCTTACACTCAGAAGTAGACTGTGTGTAAAAAGTGATACATGCCTTGGAAATTCATCCCCAGGGTTCACCTGGCCATTCTCAGCTTGCCTACCCATATGCTTCTTGTCCTTCCCCTGGGTCTCCACTCATTTTGATCCAGTGCCTGTGCTCCTTTGATGTCAAAGTCAGCAACTTGGAGATAAGCTGCCTGAGGCATCGTCTATACTCTCCTCTCTGCCCCCATCCCAACTTCCTCAACCCTCAGCTTGAGAAAGACTTGGATATTGATATGGGTTAAGTTGTGCCACCTCCATCCCCTGCTACCACCAAATTCACATGTTGAATTTGGTCCTCCTAACCTCGAGGACCTCAGAATGTGACTTTATTTGGAGATAAGGTCTTTCAAGTTAAAGTAAGCTCATTAGGGTGAGTCCTAATCTACAATCACTGGTGTCCCTATAAAAGAGGGAAAATTTGGACACAGAAACACCCATAGGGAGCCAATGTGAAGATAACATAGGGAGAAGACAGGCATCTACAAATCAAGGAGAGAGGCTTGGAACAGATTGTTTCCTCACAGCCTTCAGAAGAAGCCACCCTACTGAAATCTTGATCTTGGATTTCTAGCTTCCAGAACCAAGTGACAATACATTTCTATTGTTCAAGTCATTCAGTGATGCTGCTTTGATATGACCATCCCAGCAAGGTAATACAGGCACATCTGCACCAAGTGCAGAATGAAGGTGATGTTAATTAATACTTTCCATGGGTCCATGTTATTCACTTCCTCATTTAAACAAAATGCCTCTGGTTGTATGCATTTTTGTTTTCAAGCCTTTCTGGATTGAAAGTAGGGTGTAAATACAGTTTTCTTGTGATTTGAAACTAGACTCACAGTTTTTTTCCTCTTTTTTTTTCATACCTGTTGAGTTTTACATTGCTACTATTTAAAGAAAGAAGAAAAAAGAAAGAAAAAATGGAGACAGTGAAAAAGGAGGTAGAGAGGTAACAAAAACTGACAAAGGCATGTGTGTGCCTTTCTGAGGCAGCAGGAAAGAGAAGTTCTCCTGTTAAGAGCTGGATTAAATGGAGAGGTGCCACTTTTGTGGAATTTCAAGGACACTCAAACAGGCTGTACCCATAAAATGAAGAACAAAGCAGGAGGAGTAAATATGAGACAGGCCAGGGTGGAGAAGCAGCACCAGAGGTCAACCAGGACAGAGCGTCTATGTATTTCAGACTCAGATCACTAGTCTGCAGGTGAAACAATTGTTGCCAGGAACATGAGACAGGACTTTAGCTTCTTGGCGTGCGTTTCTTTGAAGATTTCTCCCAACTTCTCACTCTCACTCACAGCACAAGCTGATGAGGCTGAGCACTCAGGCAGTTGCCTGGGTGATTCAAGGAATGGGAACATTAACTCCAGCATCTGTTGCCTATATATTACATAAGAGTTGAGGGAGACTTTTTTGGACTGCCTCCCTGATTTCCATGCTATGTTCTACAACATAATGACTAAATTTGGCTTTAACCTATCACAGGTGGTTGTTATTTTGCAATAATGTGTTTATGCCATTTTAAATGAAAATGCTACTGACTGTTCTGTCCTCAGTCGCAGGGAGAGTAAGTCTGATCAAAGGAAATGCAGCAGCATCTCCTGACATAAGTTTCCTTTCAGAACTTCCCATGCAACGTGGATGTAGATATGACGGGAGTTACTCTGTTTCTGGATTAGGTAGTTTGGCTGTATTTGAAGAAGAGGGTTGGAGACTTTATCTGAAAATATTCCATAGTAATGGAAAGTTCATTGCATAAACAGATGAGTTTGCACTCATCTGTCTATCTATTTATTGTATATCTATCTATGTAGTCCTATGGGGAAGGGATTATCATTTTATTCTTTATACTGTTCTATGTAGGTTGAATTTTAAGAAACTTGCATTACTATATGATCTGAGGAAATTAAGCTTTATTTATGTGTTTGTTTGTTTGTTTATTTTTTGTGAGACAGGGTCTTACTCTGTCACCCAGACTGGAGTGCAGTAGTATGATCACAGCTCACTGCAGTCTCAACCTCCCGGGCTCAGCTGATCCTCCCACCTCAGCCTCCCCAGTAGCTGTGATTACAGGGTGTGCACCACCTCACCTGGATAATTTTTCTATTTTTCATAAAGATAGGAATTTGCCATGTTGTCTAGCCTGGTCTTGAATTCCTGGGCTCAAACAATAAACCCACCTCGTCCTTCCAAAGTGCTAGGATTATAGGCATGAGCCACTGTGCCCATCCCAGCTATTTTATTTTTGGAAAAACATTTTAGAAAACTATCTAATAATTTTGGGGGACTGGGCACAGTGGCTCACGCCTGTAGTCCCGGGGCTTTAGGAAGTCAAGGCAGGAGGATCACTTGAGCCCAGGAGTTTGAGACCAAGCCTGGGAAACATAGTGAGACTCCCCTCCCCATTGTCTCTACAAAAAATACACACATAAAAAAAGAATATCTGGGGATGATGGTGTGTGCCTGTAGTCCCAGCTACTAGTGAGGCTGAGGTAGGAGGATAATTTGAGCCCAGGAGGTCAAGTCTTCAGTGACCAGAGATCATGCCACTGTGCTCAGAGTGATATCCTATCAAAAAAAAAAAAAGAAAAAAATTTTTTTGCTTAATGTCATTAATGGAATTCTAAAAAATAACAACTGTATTTTATAAAGAATATCTTTGCTTAAAATAAAGAAATCTTACTAGTTTTCCATTTAAACTTATTTCTCATCCAAAGAAGCAATGATGAAATCTCTGTATTTTCTAGACATCACATTTTCTGTTAAATTATTAAAGAGCTAACTAGGAAATGAAGAAATAAAAAACAGAATCATGTTTCCTCTCTTAAACCAGAAACAAAAGCTACTTGGTACTTCAAAGTACTGATTGTCCTTGAGATGTAAAGGGAATGTCTAATGTTCCACATCAATAATCTGACCCACATCAGAAGCTATTTTGGATAGCAGGAAACAGTTACCTTTATCAAACATATAAAAGCTCACATTAATGTGTGGCTGACTGTAAAGTGATTCTGCCAAGAAGAAATGCATTACAGCATCTCAGTCCAGTGGCCTATACTTAAGGCTGATTCAACACTTCCTTGATAAAACTTTATTTCTGAGGCTTCAATAACTGAGCCAATTAAAACCAATTCCAGGCCGAGTGCAGTGGTTCACGCCTGTAATCCCAGCACTTTGGGAGGCCAAGGTGGGTGGATCAAAAGGTCAGGAGTTCAAGACCAGCCTGACAAAGACGATGAAACCCTGTCTCTACTAAAAATACAAAAAAAAAAAAAAAAGAAAGAAAGAAAAAAAAAACCAGCCAGGGGTGGTGGCAGGTGCCTGTAATCCCAGCTACTCAGGAAGCTGAGGCAGAGAATTGCTTGAACCTAGGAGGCTGAGGTTGCAGTGAACTGAGATTTCACCACTGTACTCCAGCCTGGGTGACAGAGCAAGATTCTGTCTCAAAATAATAATAATAATAATAATTCCAGGTTAAAACTCCACATATAGCTTTTTGGGCAGAAAGGCTCTGTTTATAAAAACAATTTTACTTTCGAAATGCATGTCTTTAAAGATATTTTTGTAGTTGGGTTAAGGCTTAAGGTTTCCGCTAATTAAAAAGGTATTTGTTTTCTTTTTCTTGGATGTGTATGTGTTCATTAGAGTATTGCTTGGTTATAAATAAAATAGACAGAGGATGTCACTCAAGTAGTTCATCCCTTCCCAAAGCCAAAGTTAAAATATTAAGTTTAGGAAAGTAATAATTAACAATTACTATTCTTAAATATCTTAGACATGAAAACAGAGCCAATTTTCACTAGGATAATGAAGAGTATGTTTACATTACAAATCTGTGGTATAAATACCCTCCATATTCGCAGTCTGTGGCATTGCTTGGAGAGAAAAGCTACAGTTTGTTGTCTGCAACCCAATGGCCATCTGTAGTGTGGCAAGAAGGGGATCTCATTGGCATTTCTGTCATAACGTGGCCTAGTTCCTAAAATTTGGCAT
This sequence comes from Cacajao melanocephalus, assembly GCA_963573385.1. Lineage (NCBI taxonomy): Eukaryota > Metazoa > Chordata > Mammalia > Primates > Pitheciidae > Cacajao > Cacajao melanocephalus. The sequence goes on from CAUYLG010009528.1 coordinate 4,866, forward strand.
GAGGATTAAAGTGATGAATGGCCAGGGTCCAAGCCGGAGACGAAGCATAGTGGTACACAGGGAGACTCTGGGGGCTGCCTGGCATTAGCCCAGGGAGGACCTCAACCAGCTTCCAAAGAGTCCACTGCCCCCTGTCCAGAGAAACTCGTTGCAAAATTCTTGAAGGGCAAAATTGTGGTTACAACCTGGTCAATAACTGTAAAGTTCCTGAAGGGCCGGAACGCAGCTGTCAGTTGCAGAGTTGGAATCTTACCTCTAACAGTATCTCCATCACAGGAGATGCTCAATTTATACGTGTCATAGGAATAAAGCATCTGTTGAATTGCCACTCTGACTGCATTTTACCAACAAAGAAGCACACAAACACAAAGAAATGAATCAATCATATGGCAACGTTTTCAAAAGAGAGTGTCCTTATTTTTTAACCTATAGCCCGATAGTTAAAATTTATTAGTTCATGTGACTATGGTGAGTAAGGAAGTCCTATAGAAAACTGTTTGCAACAGCCCTTCTGAAACAACAGAAAAAAACGAATGTCAAGCTTTTTTTTTTTCATATGTTTGTTGGCCAACATCACTGATCATTAGAGAAATGCAAACCAAAACAACAATGAGACACCATCTCGTGCCAGTCAGAATGGTGATTATTAAAAAGTCAAGAAACAATACATGCAATACATACTGGCGAGGCTGTGGAGAAATAGGAATGCTTTTGCACTGTTGGTAGGAATCTAAATTAGTTCAACCATTGTGGAAGACAGTGTGGTGATTCCTCAAGGATATAGAACCAGAAATACCATTTGACCTAGCAATCTTATTACTGGGTATATACCCAAAGGAATCTAAATCATTTTGCTATAAAGATACATGCACACATATGTTTATTACAGCACTATTTACAATAGCAAAGACATAGAACCAACCCAAATGCCCATCAGTGATAGACTGGATAAAGAAAATGTGGTACATATGCACCATGGAACACTATATAGCCATAAAAAGGAATGAGATCATGTCCTTTGCAGGATATAAGTGAAGCTGGAAACCATCATCCTCAACAAACTAACACAGGAACAGAAAACACTGCATGTTGTCACTCATAACTGAGAGCTGAACAATGAGAACACACGGACACAGGGAAGGGAACAACACACACTGGGGCCTGCTGGGAAGTGGGGGATGAGGGGAGGGAACCTAGATGATGGGTTACTAGGTGCAGCAAGCCACCATGGCACACACACCAATGTAACAAACCTGCACGTTCTACACATGTATGCCGGAACTTAAAATAAACAACAAAAAATAATAAAAAACATGAAAGTGATGAACTAAAGCATGTGTGCTCTCTTTCTCTCTCTCTCTCTCTCTCTCTCTCTCTCTCTCCCCAAAGGCACACCGTGGACAAGGTGAATTCACTAATATCCATTCAGTAAATACTTAGTGACTATTTACATCATCTTGCAAAGTTGAAAAAGATACTGCCTATGCCCTCAATAGCTCTAACTATTTATAATAAGTGCTCTAATTGCAGGTAAATGCAGTGTTCATAATTTTATATAAATTAAGCACACACTAAATGCTTTTTAACTCAGAAGAGAGCTGAAAAGATAATGTTTCTTAATAAAGTATACAATTTTATCTCAAGGGAAAAATGCTTTCAATTTCATAACTCTGAAGAGGGTCAGACACTCTAGAATTCAGTTCTATTTTGCCTTAACTAAATGTATGACTTTGTACCAGTCAATCTTTAGGAATCTCAGTTAGTTGCCTTTAAAAACCAGTTAGACAAGCTGATTTTTAAATATTTTTTTCTATGAAAAATTATGAAATTCTATAACTCTCTCAAGATCACAACATTCCAACCATTAAGTGTCACCTAGGAAACTCTTTTAAAATGCAAGTATATTCCTTCTAGTGAAGTTGGTTTTTTAAAAATGCAGATCATTGTATAGGTAATATCAAATTGCAAATGTAGGATATTTAACATTATCTGTTATCTTCCAAGTATTTATACATATTTAATACCTATTTAAAAGCAGGATATTTAATATTACTAGCCATCTTCGAAATATTTATACATATTTAATGGAGCCATCTTTCAAATATATATATACATATTTTATACAACTATTATCATCATATTAAATGCATAAAGATAATTCCAAGACTCAATGTTGTCATGAAACTATTCTTCTAAAAAGGAAAAAGTAACATGAGAAGAAAACAAAACTTTCACATATATCAGAAATAACATTCCTTCTTTGATTATTATTCTTGTGGTAAGAGTGATTAGTTTGAAAAGAAGCCATTTTCTACAGTAATCAAAACAGCATGGTACTGGTACTAAAACAGAGATATAGACCAATAGAACAGAAAAGAGGCCTCAGAAATAACGTCACACATCTACAACCATCTGATCTTTGACAAACCTGACAAAAACAAGCAATAGGGAAAGGACTCCCTACCTAATAAATGGTGTTGGAAAAACTGGCTAGCCATTGGCAGAAAGCTGAAATTGAATCCCTTCCTTACACCTTATACAAAAATTAACTCAAGATGGATTAAAGATCTAAATATGGAAAAAGATTTAAACCTAACACTATAAAAGCTGTTGAAGAAAACCTAGGGAATACCATTCAGGATATAGGCATGGGCAAAGACTTCATGACTAAAACACCAAAAGCAATGGCAACAAAAGCCAAAATAGACAAATGAGATCTAATTAAACTTAAGAGCTTCTGCACAGCAAAATAAACAATCATTAGAGTGAACTGGCAACCAATAGAATGGGAAAAAATTTTACAATCTATCCATATGACAAAGGGCTAATATCCAGAATCTACAAAGAGCTTAAACAAATTTACAAAACAAACAACCCCATCAAAAAGTGGACAAAGGATATGAACAGACACTTTTCAAAAGAAGACATTTATGCAGCCAGCAAACATCTGAAAAAAAGTTCATCATCACTGATCATTAGAAAAATGCAAATCAAAACCACACTGAGATACCATCTCCCACAAGTTAGAATGGTGCTCATTGAAAAATCAGGATGCTGGAGAGGATGTGGAGAAATAGAAACATTTTTACACTGTTGGTGGGAGTGTAAATTAGTTCAACCATTGTGGAAGAGAGTGCAGCAATTCCTCAAGGATCTAGAAACAAAAATACCATTTGACCCAGTAATCCCATTACTGGGTATATGCCCAAAGGATTATAAATCATTCTACTATAAAGACACATGCACATGTATGTTTACTGTGGCCCTGTTCACAATAGCAAAGACTTGGAACCAACCCAAATGCCCATCAATGATAGATCAAATAAAGAAAATGTGGCCCATATACACCGTGGAATACTATGCAACCATAAGAAAGGATGAGTTCATGTCCTTTGCAGGGACACAATGAAGCTGGAAACCATTATTCTCAGCAAACTGACACAAGAACAGAAAACCAAATACCGCATGTTCTCACTCATAAGTGGGTGTTGAACAACGAGAACACATGGACACAGGGTGGGGAACACGACACACTGAGGCCTGTCAGTGGGTGGGAAGCTAGAGGAGGGGTAGCAGGGGGTAGGGGGATTGGGGAAGGATACCATTAGGAGAAATACCTAACGTAGATGACAGAGTGATGGATGCAGCAAATCATGACAGCACGTGTGTGTCTATGTAACAAACCTGCATGTTCTGCACATGTACCCCAGAACTTAAAGTATCATAAATAAAAAAAGGGAAAGAAGCCATTTTACCACACAGTTGAGACATATTTCATAAAAAACAGAAATACAAAATCAAATAAAGTTGTTAGAGTATTATTTGTACACATGCATTTCCAGTCTAATTAAAACATCCTTAATATTAATTTGTTATTAAATTCATTAATTATTTATAGGTGTTTACCTGCAATAATTATATACTCAAAGAAGTGTCATACCATTAGAACACAAAATGATCTCAGAATATCTGACTCTTACTATATGAAGCCCATGAGTTTGGCAATTCTTTCTCAACAAAGTGTTTTCACACCTTTTCACTTACAGACACAAAAGCAAAGCAATCTTTATGGATTTTTCACGTCTTCACTGAATAAGACAAAGTCCAGAGACAGAAATTTTCACCAATCTTTTGTATGCCTTGTATCACATTTCTCACAAATTTGACCATTGTACTACTAATTGTAGGTACAGAGAAATTAAAGACATGCAATTAGCATAAATATATCCAGAAATAAGCAAAGCAATTACTACTTTCTCATCATGATTATTCAGTGTGACCTAAATGTTTTTGGTGGGAAACTGGATATTGAAATAATTAATATTCAAAATGATATTTCCTTGTAAAGAAATGTATAGGCAAGCTTCACTTCATTAAATAAGCACAGATTCATCGTTATAAGAAGTTATTTTGGACCCAGAAAGATAAAGTTGTAAGTGATAGTGAGTTCCCAGGTCCTCTACATAAGTAAGCCACTGAGAGGTTGCCTGACAGCGCTCAGGAGCTAGTTTTAGATCAGGCACGGTCGCTCACACCTATAATCCCAACACTTTGGGAGGTGAGGCAGGAGGAACATTTGAGGCCAAGAGTTCAAGACCACCTTGCACAACAAAGTGAGACCTCATCTCTACGAAAAATTTTAAAAAAATTTAGCCAGGCATGGTGGCACATGCCTGTCATCCCAGCTACTTGGGAGGCTGAGTTGAGAGGATTGCTTGAGCCCAGGAGGTCAAGGCTGCAGTGAGCTGTGATCACGCCACTGCACTCCAGCCCGGATGACAGACTGAGATGCTGTCTCATAACAAAACAAAACAAAACCATAAAAAAAGGAGCTAGTGTTGATTCTGGTCAAGGATAAGATGAGGATGAGAGCGTATCCCTTAGACAAGATTGATTCCAGATACAACTTGAAACAGCTAATGGCTCTCTTTGATGTTTTACTTCCATTCTTCTTCATATTTTTCTACCTCTTAATTCCTCTTTTGCAATGACTCTAAAGTCTTCAGGGTCCCAAGTCCTCCAAGTTCTGACCTTCTCCCAGGGCTAGCTTCATGGTGTGTGACCTGAGTGTTTGCATAGGGTCCTGCACTCTGGTGGGCCCTGCACACAGTTTTATGCCCTATTGTGTATTAATTACTCTTAATAACTGTATTTTGTGCTGGGTCCTGAAAATAAGGTAGTGAGTCTTGCCTCCTATCCATAATGATCAGGTGGTCATTACCAGCGATGCAAAAGAACAACCTTGAAAGAATAGACACTAATATATGAATATTGAGTTATCCTTCAACTCTCTGGGAGACTGAATTCCCTCAAAATATCTACTTAGGAACTTGGTTTGCCACTTAATCACTCTAGAACTCTGTTATTTCATCTGCAAAATAAGAACAGCAAATTATGAACTGTAAGTTCCTTCTCATATAAACAACCACACCAGCCTATAGAAACTTGTGCTTTTTAAAAGGGAGGCAATTTTTGTAGAGTAAAAGATGACAAGAAAATAATTTGGACCATCTAGTAATCTGCTACTCTGGTTAATTTCCTTAATTATATGTGTCTGTTTTTGTGGAAATTGCATTTATTCATTTATTCATTAAATAAATCCCGTAGTATCTATCACTCAGTTTTAAAATTTCCCCAATTATTATGTCACGCTCATAGACTACAGCTCCATGAGGAAACAAAGTCTGTAAGTTACGTTTACATTTGTTTTCAGAAGACTTGAGCACAATAAATGCCCAACAAATATTTGTTAAATGCATGAATATATGGTTGAATAAACTGAGTACCTACTAAATGTCAGCTGAAAAAAAATCAGTATCTACTTGTGCTTAGTACTGGATATCCAAAGTTGAATAAGACAAGATCCTACTTTCAAGGTTCTAATATACTAATGGGTCACAGAGATACTTAAATAAATCCTTACAGATTAATGCAATCAACACCTTAATAGAAACAAGTTTAAAGCAGAGTACAAACAAAGAATCCTCTCACTCTGGCTGGTGGTATTAGGAAGGGCTTCACAGAGGAGGCAGGGTTTGAGCTGAGTCTTCAAGCTTGAGAAAGGCAAGAGGGAAACAACATGTAAGGCAGGGAAATGAGATTGAGATTGGCTTGAAGGGATCTAGAAATTGTTCAGGGATTTCAATACCATAGTTTATGGAGGCTGTCCAAAGTAATTTATAGATTCAATGCTATTCGCATCAAGCTACCACTGACCTTCTTCGCAGAACTGGAAAAACTACCTTAAACTTCATATGGAATCAAAAAAGAGCCTGCATAGCCAAGACAATCTTAAGCAAAAAGAACAAAGCTGGAAGCATCATGCTACCTGACTTCAAACTATA
>CAUYLG010009529.1:0-60756 GCA_963573385.1 Cacajao melanocephalus
GAAATAGGTTGGTCATTATGAAACCCACATTTTCCTCTATGTGCCCTTCTTTTTTTTTTTTTTTTTTTTTTTTTTTGAGTTGGAGTCTCGTTCTGTCACCCAGGCTGGAGTGCAGTGGTGTGATCTCGGCTCACCGCAACCTCCACATCCCAGGTTCAAGCGATTCTCCTGCGTCAGCCCCCCGAGTAGCTGGGATTACAGGTATGTGCACGACACCCAATTAATTTAAAAATATATATATTTTTGGTAGAGACAGGGTTTCACTATATTGGCTAGGCTGGTCTCAAACTCCTGACCTCAAATGATCCACCCACCTCAGACTTCCAAAGTGCTGGGATTACAGGGGTGAGCCACCATGCCAGGCTCTGTGCCCCATTTCTAAAGATTTCTAGTTGCAGGCCAACTCTACTCCAGGGGCTGATATTCTGCAGGCCCTCAGGAGTTTGGAATCCCTTTCTCTAACAGCAATCTCACTACAGGTAATCCACTGACATTCTTATCTTCTTCCTTAGGAACCCACAGGTCAGCTGCATATTTCACAGACTCCTCTGAGGCACCTGCTATCTACTCCTTGGGTCTCCACCTATCCCCAGCATTCTTCTTTTCTGTCAACAATCGAATGGCCAGATTTTTATCTTGAGCACAATGAAGCCCTGTACCTCCTCTGCAGCACGTCACAGTCACATTCCCTGACTACTGGAGGCTTACAGAGGCAGTGACTGTTCCCAGACTGCCAACTAGAACCAGCCCCCACTGCTGCCTCTGACGTACACAACTTGACACACTCCCACAGCCAATGCCACAGACCCACATTCTAGCATGGGTGAGCCCTGGGCTCGGCTCAAAGCATCATGTTTGCAAAAGAGCATGCAGAAGACTCTCTGAGGGGTTGGGATGGAAGACTAATAGGTTGAACGCCGCTTTATGCAAACCAAAAGCTCCACCTCTGTTAATTTCTGGGTTTTGAAAAATTGACACCTCCAAAAAAGGAACAGAGAGCTGCAAGTGCATCACTTGTATTGGCCTCCCCCAAGCCTCACCACTCTTCTAGAAGGAAAAGAAGGGAAATCCATGCAAATGTTCTCAGGCCACCTGAAACCTGGACCCTGCCAGGTAGAATGTCTAGAGATAGGGGCGGTGATGTAAATTCCAGGACACAGGGTCCTCCATCGGCAACTCCGAGTGTCCTTGCCATGCACTTCGGGGGCCTTTTCCCTCACAGTCTATCAGGCTGCATAGGACTTTGATTTGAAGCTATAAATAAGGTTGAAATGCACATGAAATCTGGGTTCCAGAACATGTAGCAATCTGCCTTCTATAGAACTTTATTTTTAGATCTCACTTACTAAAAGGAGAGATTCCTTGCAGCATCTCTGAAGTACAGCTAATCCTATGACAGCCCTTTTCTTCTTTCACAAGAGATGTTTATAGCAGGAAGCAGAGATGTGAGGCAGATAGAAGGCCTGCCTTTTATTTAGTTGCTGAACCCATGTTCGTTTTTAGCCAGCCACTGCTTCTCAACAGAGCACCGAGGCCGTGCTGCCCTCGGCTCAGCCATCAGGGAGCACCACAGGCCAACTCAAAGGCCAATAACACCTCTGCTGCCAGATCTTTCCTCCTCTGAGTGTAGTCTGACAATCAGCAGCATTGGCTGTGAAACACCCAGGAGTTGGCTGAAATGCAGAATCTCAGGCTCTAACCTAGACCTCCAAAATTAGAATCTGTATTTTAGCAAGATTCCCTGGTGATTCACTTGCACACTAAAGTTTCACAAGCACTGCTCTAGAAAACTTAACTTTACTTCTAGCCTCTCTTTATGAGTTGCCTTTCTTTGCTTCTAATTTGTTTCTACTAAACTTTCTCTCTTGGGAAAGAAATATTTCTATCTTCTCTTTGGGCCGCTAGAAATGCTCTGCTTCTTCCAACTTCCCCCTGGAAGGGAGGGCTCAGAACAGTGACCACACGGGATGCAACAGGTGGAGATGTGGGGAGGGTCCCCAGTATCCCGACTCCAGGCAGCCAGAGAATGCAGAGAATGGGAAGCCACCACTAGGGTATCACCTTTGAGGCCTGCCAGGTGACAGTTTTGCATCACATTTGGAGCAGTGCTGCAACTGGGCAAAGGCTCACTGAGCAGGTATATGCATTCTTTCACCAGAGAGAACCTTGGGGCTTCTGTGGTTCCTTAGAACCCTCCTCTTTACTCCAATGAGGGAACCCTGAAGGAAACTGGCCTAGGCATTGGAGGTGGTGGTGTTAGGGGCTGGCACTTCACCCTTGGCAGCTCCTAGCTGAGCTCACATGGCCAAAATTCAGAGCACATGGTCCTGGGAGAGCAAAGCTCACCCTTTGGATTAGACAACATGTGCAACTGAATTACATTATTACGTAAGTGCTCTGGAGCCAGAGGCGGGCAGAACAGGAGAAAACCAGACTGGGATTTCCAAAAATAGAGAGGACACTACAATTTAGGAACTCTATGAGGCTAGCTTTTTAGAATAAAACAATCAGATCTTTGATGAATGACTCATATTTAGGAAGGCCTTCTCTAGGGATGGCCGATCCTGTGTTGAGGAATATTTTATTTATTTGTTGTTAATGGGGGAGGGAGGATAATAGTGAATTCTTTTGGGTCCAGACTGTCCTTGACCAAATTCCTCTGCTTCAAGCCAGGGTTATCTAACAATAAAGATGATACCATTGGCTGGCACAGATTGACTACATAGGATATTAATAGAAATTAATTTTTCCTAATTAAGAGAGCTTAAGCCCCATGGAAAAGGATAACCTAAGCTCATAATCTATGGCAGGGATTTATTTCTAAGTATCTGAGTGACACTTAGAAATACTTAAATATTAAATACTTATTATTTTAAAAATATATTTATTATTTCCTAATTTCAAAGAGAAAGATAAAGAATGTTTTTAGCCCCTTTGGGCAAACGGACACATTTCTTTGGCAGCAGAAGGGTAAGTGCCTCTCTCAGGTACCAATGTGAATAGCTCAGAGAAGCTCCTACTTCCCAGCCAGTAGACCACAGTTCTCAACCTGCTTCCCACTCCAGCAGTGTTCAGCTCCCAGCAACTAGGAAGAGAGGCACACTTGTCCTCCTGGGGCATCCTGGGAAGTTCCCAGTTTACCTCATTTACCAATTCTGAGAGAAATGGGCTGAGAGGGAATATTTTTTATTTCTACGAATTCCCTATGTCCCAGAAGCTCCTGAAAGAGGTGCAGCACAGAGCCAGGAACAAGATGACTTAAATAAAGTGGAAGGGGAATTGTTTCTAACACCTACCCAAGTTGCAGTAAGGAGAGAAAGGTAATAAAAAAAAAAACCACAGAGTCCATTTTAAAATCTAGAAGCTGTTCACATCTTCCTTTTGTTTATGTTCGTGCTGCAGTACCTCCTTCTAGATGTAGCAAATTTGGGGGAGGTGAGGCTGGGGAAAATGTGAAAGGGCTTAGCCAAGTAGCACTTGGAAAAAAAAATCCTGAGGCTCATATAGCTACAATTAGCCCATAAACTTCCCATCACAACCAAGGCAAGGAGTTTGCTAGCCTTCTTCTTGCTAATCAATATGTGTATTTCTTGGTTGCATTCTTCTGTCCTTTTTTACTCTTAGTGCCATTCATGGTTATTTTAATCTGATTGCATCTGCAGAAGAAAACTGTGTGGGAGTCAGAGTAGGAGGAGCAGGAGGGTAATAGAGTCACAGATTTTGGGGCCTCCCCTCCTTGCAGATGGTCCCTTGCTCTTCCTAGGGAGGCTTCTCAGAGGCAACTTAAACAGCTGCAGAGCTAGGATGTCATGCTGCAGCACAATTCTCTCAGACCACTCTCAGAATCCAGAAACAGCCATGGGACGATTACACATACTACAGTCACGTCAGTATATGGCTGGCTCCAGCCCTCCCCTCTGTCCCCAACTTTGTGCACGAAAGAGAATGCAGCTCTGCCTTCAACTGATCCAGGAAGCAAGCAGAATGGTGGAGGTGGTGGGAGTGTATCTGTTTCCAGGCTCAAGAGCAGTTATCATATTCAATCTGTTTGTGTTACTTCACCTCTTTCTTCTGAAGGCCAACATGAATTAGACTTCCTGCCAATGCACTGCAACACCTTTCCTAGGTTGCCTGGCTCAGGTTCTAATAAACTGAACTAGAGGTTCTCTAGTCCAGTGTTTCTCAAGCTTTGCTGCAATAAGAGCTTTAAAAACCTTAATGGCCAAGGCTGGGCCCCAGTGGCTCATGCCTGCAATCACAGCACTCTGGGAAGCTGAGATGGGTGATTGCTTGAGCCCATGAGTTTGAGACCAGCCTGGAAACACGGTGAAACTCCATCTCTACAAAAAATACAAAAATTAGCCGGGCATGGTGGTGCATGCCTGGAGTCCCAGCTACTCAGGAGACTGAGGAGGGAGGATCGCTGGAGCCCAGGAGGTAGAGGCTACAGAGAGCTATGATCATGCCACTGCATTTCAGCTTGGGTTGTCACCTGAGCAGGGCCTGTCTCAAAAAAACAAAACAAAACAGAAAAACCCAAAACCTTAATGCCCAGGCCATAACCCAGAACAATTCAAACAGAGTCGGGGAAAAGGGGCTGGGCACACTGGCTCACGCCCTGTAATTCCAGCACTTTGGGAGACCAAGGTGGGTGGATCACCTGAGGTCAGGAGTTTGAGACCAGCCTAGCCAACATGATGAAACCCTGTCTCCACTAAAAATACTAAAAAAAAAAAAAAAAAATTAGCCAGGCATGGTGGCGGGCACCTGTAATCTCAGCTAATAGGGAGGCTGAGGCAGCAGAATTGCTTGAACCTCGGAGGCAGAGGTTGCAGTGAGCCCAGACTGCGCCATTGCACACCAGCATGGGCAACAAGAACAAAACTCCATCTCAAAAACAAATAAACAAACAAACAAAAAAAAAACGGGGAAAGGGGCCCAGGCATCTTTAAAAGATCCTTCTGTGATTCCAATGCAGAGCAGCCAAGATTGAGAACCACCACTCTAGTCTGCCCCCTTATCTTAGTTTTTCATGGTACTTCATTACGGTTGTTTGCTGGTCTTCCTTCAATAAAACGCTCCAGGCGTTTTGGTAGCACAGACACATCTGCTTGTTCACTGCTGTATCCCTAGCAACATCTAGAGCAGTACCTGGCAGATATTAGGCACTCATTAAGTAATCAATTAATATCTACATTCCTACACAGCTTCTGACTTCAGGATTTGACTCAGGCATCTGAGCCACATTCCTTTTCTCTTTCACTAGACTGATAGCAGGATCACAAAATGGTGACCCACAAAAATCCATAAACACCTGCTTCCTAGCCAACTGGAGTTTAATCAACAGGATTTTTTTTTTTCTTTTTTTTTTTTTTCCATCAACAGGAATTTTGTTGTGGATTTTTAAGCTCCACTATCAAAAAAGAGGAGGCAGTGCTATGCAATGTCTCCCAAAACCCAATAAAAGTCTATGACAATGTAACACAAAGGTAGTCGGATTCCATTTGCTTGGCTGTGACTGGTACAGGGCAAAGTCTGAGGCTTGGCTTAGCGTCCACACTAGGGATGGCCATTTGATGATGCTTGTCAAACCCAACCTCCTATCTGGAGAAACTGGAGCAGAGACAGGGCAACAAGGCAGCCTGAAAACTGTGGGCAGGCTCTCCACAGGGCTATCTTTAGTTGTTCCCTCTATATAAACTTGGCTGGAGGGGACACGGAACAGACCCACTGCTAGGAGCATTCACTCTCTTAGCAGGGAACACACCTTAGAAAAGAATGGTGTGCCGAGAGCCAGGGTATCCTGGAAATAACCCTGTCCATCCAGGCAACAAGGCTACAAGCAAACATTCCCCGAACAACGCAAACAAACCCAGCAACTGCCGCTAGGTGTTCTGAAGAGCGATGAGTACATGATGTCTCAAAACTCTTCAGTCTGAATACTGTTCACAGAGAAAATACACCTAGGACCTGTTCATCTTTTTCCATGATCATGTCGACTCCATCTCCTGGGGGTCATCAGAGGGGCCCTTGATATCACAGCTTTCCTGTTCCCTAACCTTAGCACGACAGTTCATAGAAGTCTCACCTCTAATGGCATAACTGTCCTTTAAAATCATGACAAGAGGATGAAGGCGTGACACTTTAGATCCTTTAAAATTTTTCTATCCAGGTCAAAGCTCCAGAGCAGGGCTTAACCCGTTTTGGAGAACCCCTTGGATTCTCTGAAGCTTTCAACACAAAGTGACTCCACGTGAAGATGCCTTTGGCTTCTTTATTTATAATATAGGGGACAAAGCCTTATTTAATGCTAAGCCAGGGTCTCTTGACACCCCTAGAGGCAAGATGGTCTGCGTGCAGGGAAGCCAGGATGGGTGATAGGGTGGATTCAAACAAGCCAGAGGCTTAGGAGTGATCTCCCCAGCCCAGCAACGGGCTTTTTACTTGAAGAATGTGAGCAGAAACCCGTCCCGCCTTCACACTACAGTATCTCCCTTCTGCCCCTCCTTGAGTAGACCTTAAGAGCCCTAGACTAGGAGACCCTGTTCTGCCATTCACTGGGTGCAAGTCCTTGGGCGGGTCGACTTTGGGTCTCTAGGGGTCAAGGGTTTCATCTGTACAACGGGGATCATGATCTCCGTTCCGCAGGCAGTCGTGAGGCTCAGAGGGGATAACAGTGCAAATGCGCTTTGTCAGCGGCTGAGCCCTGACCACCGGCGCGTTAGGACCATACGAATTACTTCCCCGGTCTCGGCTTCTTTCCTCTGGCCTTCTGGCCGTGGAGGGGTTGGGGGGGATCGTGCTATTCGCCGGTTACCCCAGGGTCCTGACTGCGTCCCCGCCACCCCGCCCCGGGACCCCTCACCTCCATCGGTTGATCCCGACTGAGGAGGAGGCCGCGAACCACGGGTCGAGGATGTAAACGCAGCGCACGCAGCGCGCCCCGCGCACGGCTGCCAGCAGCGCCGGGTTGTCGTGGAGCCGCAGCCCTTTGCGGAACCAGTGCACTGAAGAGGCGCCGTCCGTGCCGGGCGCTGGCGCAGGGACCGCAACTGCCGCCGTCGCCATAGTCGCCGCCATGACTGTCCTGACTGCTCCGGCCACCCCCGCTCCGCCCCGGTAGGCGCCGCGGACCCCGCCCGCAGCCCGCCCAGTGACCTATGACGCCGCAGCTCCCCCTATGTCCCCGCCCCCAGAGATTCTGGAGCCCCTCTACCATTGGCTGAATGCCTCCCGCCCGGCGATTGGCTCAGAGGCCCCGGAACAGGCTCCGCCCCCTCACGTTCCCACCATGTGTGGGTCCGCCCGGGTGGAGCTGGCAGGCCGGACAAGTGACGCAGGCTGGGGCTCTCCGCGGAGGGCCGGGAGTGGGCCGAGTCTCGAGGGACGGCGGATCTCTTACACACGTCCTATTCAGGGCCTGCTTCTGGAAGAAGCTGCCTAGGCTGACCGGGGTTGCTGTGACTACAACCAGTGACTTGGAAGACTGACAACTGACCTCTTCCTATTATCACCAACATCTTCCTCATCACCAACTACATCATTCTACTACAGGTGCCACTTACTGAGTGCACTTTATATGGCAAGAGACATGATCATCTCCTTACGTAGACGGTCTCATTTACTATTCTCAACTCAGCCCAGTTACATTCATTTAACGAACCCCAGTGAGAGAGCTGCTATTTTCGTTTTACAGATGAAGAAAATGGAGGGTGCCGCAGGTTGAGTGACTTGCTCACTGTCATAAAGCTAATAAGAGGATTCCATCCAGATTATTCCAATTTCGAGACTTCTGCTTTTATCCACGAAGCCATACCTTTGTGCTAAGATCCTTGGTAATCTAAAGTGGCAGAGCCTAAGGATGGGGAAGGAGTGCCCTGATATGCAGCAGGAGAGGATTTGGGAGTAGGGACTGGGGATGTGGAAGACTTGCGTTAAGATAGTAATTATGCCGTCAGATGAATTTATTTTCTTTTTTTGAGACGGAGTGTTGCTCTTGTTGCCCAGGCTGGAGTGCAATGGCGCGATCTCAGGTCACCGCAACCTCCACCTCCCAGGTTCAAGCGATTCTTCTGCCTCAGTCTCCCAAGTAGCTGGGATTACAGGCATGCGCCACAATGCCCGGCTAATTTTGTATTTTTAGTAGAGTCGGGGTTTCTCATGTTGGTCGGGCTGGTCTCGAACTCCCGACCTCAGGTGATCCTCCCGCCTCAGCCTCCCAAAGTCCTGGGATTACAGGTGAGCCACTGCATCCAGTCCGAATTTATTTTTAGTCTGTTTAGCAGACCCAGTGGTACTATTGTGTGCAAAGCACTGTACTGGATTCCAGGTGGGGTTCAGAGATGTGGAGGACATTGTCCCCATTCTTCTGGGGTGCCAGGTGGAGCCCTCTTATTCCTCTGGAGTCTAGCACAGGGCTTGCTGATTGACTGACTAAACGGCAAGAGAAGCTATAAACACCAGTAACAAGGTGTTGGGTGGGCTGAGATGCCTTAGTCAAGCTGCAGCTTTGGGGTTACCTGGTGAAGAACAGTCTGTTTCAATTTGGCCCTAGGTTGAGCCCATGTTTGGAACTCTTCCTGGACCTGGGGCAGAGCAATGAAAGAATTTAGCAATTTAGTCTGCAGTTTAGTGTCATTGATTGGCAGCACTCTGGAAACCAGTGTCACTGCAATCCTAGGCATTCTCTATCATTTCCAGGGCTTTTCACAAGCTGTTCCCACAGCCTAGATCACATTGCTTCTTCCTTCTTTGTTTCTAACTCCAGTTTGCTCTGTGTCATTGTTCAGTATAGATGTCACCTTCTTGCTCTCTGGTCCCAGCTTGCATAGTGCCCCATCTCATTCTGTGCTTCTTTTTGGTCACTCGTCTTGGCACACGGTACTGGAATTTCTTGCTTAAATATCTTTTTGCCCCATGAGACCATGAACTCCTAGAGGGCAGGGCGTGTGGCTTATTTACAGTTGTATGTCCAAGGTCTAGCTCAGTGCTTGGCACTTAATGCTCAAGGATTATTTGAGTAAAAGTTGAACAGGGGCTAGAGTCTCATATTGGCAGGCTCTCTTTTTTTTTTTTTCTTTAATTGAGTTGGAGTCTTGCTCTGTCACTCAGGCTGGAATGTAATGGCACGATCTCGGCTCACTGCAACCTCCATCTCCTGGGTTCAAGCAATTCTCCTGCCTCAGCCTACCGAGTAGCTGGGGTTATAGGCACGTGCCACCAAGCCCAGCTAATTTTTGTATTTTTAGTAGAGATGGGGTTTCACCATATTGGCCAGGCTGGTTTTGAACTCCTGACTTCATGATCTGTCCGCCTTGGCCTCCCAAAGTGCTGGGATTACAGGCATGAGCCACTGCGCCCAGCCCATATTGGCAGAATCTTAAAGGTTTATCCTGGTCCCCTTACCTGACCCCATCCTTGTTTTTGAATTTCCTCTTCAAATGCTTGCTGATTAAATTGATGCCACCTCCCATTGCTTTTAAGGCTTTGTGTTCTCCCTCTCCTATCCCCTCATCTCTCTGCAAGGCTGGTGCTTTACTACGAATGGTACAGAAAGTGTAAGGAGGTGCTTCTCCCATAAACAACCTCAGAGATGGGCCCTCTTCCCCTTTTCTTCTCTGAATTCCCATAATGCTGTATTTGTATTCTTTGAGCCCTGTGAGGCAGGGACTGTGCTTGTCTTACTTATCAGTGTCTTCCCAGCTTCTACTCTGGTACCTGACATATAGTGGGTGCTTAAAAAACATTTGCTGAATGATTAAAAGTCATTTCTCCTTCCTTTCCTCCTTTCCTTTCTTTCCTTCTTTTTCCTTTTCTTTCGGCTGTCATGAGAGGCAGTGTGGTGTAATGATTAAACCCGAGGCTTCACACAGTGAAGTGGCTGAGTTCAAATTCTAGTTCTGCTTTTATTCTCTGTGACTTTGGGTAAGCTAGTTAACCTCTGTATTCCTCACTTTCTTTTTTTCTTTTCTTTTTTTTTTGAGATGGAGTTTCACTCTTGTCACCCAGGCTGGAGTGCAATGGCGCAATCTCGGCTCACTACTACCTCTGCCTCTCGGGTTCAAGCGATTCTCCTGTCAGCCTCCCAAGTAGCTGGGATTGCAAGTGCCTGCCACCACGCCCAGCTAATTTTTTTTTTTTTTTTTTTTTTTGTATTTTTAGTAGAGACGGGGTTTCACCGTGTTGGCTAGGCTGGTCTTGAACTCCTGACCTCAGGTGATCTGCCCACCTCAGCCTCCCAAAGTGCTGTGATTACAGGCGTAAGCCACTGCACCCAGCCTGTTCCTCACTTTCTTAATCTTTGCAATAGAGTGATAGTAGTACTTAGGATATAGTAAGCATTTGTACTGTGTCAGCCACTGTTATTCTGAACAGCAGGACCTGTGTCTGGTTTTGTCTTCCTTGCAATGCTCAGCCCTGGGCCTTACATGTAATGTGGCTCCATAAGTTGCTGAGTAAATAAAATATTTTACTCATTAAAAAATTTCTTTTAAATTTTTTCTTTTTTGTTTGTTTGATCAGTGGTAATATTTTACTCATTTTTTAAAAGTCTTCAAAATTTTACCAATAATGAAAAAACAAGTAATCACCATCAGTTCCCAAAACCTAACAAATCAATTATTTCTTATCTTCATGTTGCCTTCTAGACTTTGTCCACAAACATCTAAGTTTTAAAACTTTAATCAAAGCAGAGATTCAGTGCTCCATGGCTTGTTTATTCTTTTTTTTTTTTTTAATTCTTATTTGAGACGCAGTCTCGCTGTCACCCAGGCTGGAGTGCAGTGGCATGATCTCGGCTCACCTCAATCTCTGCCTCTTGGGCTTAAGCAATTCTTGTGCCTCAGCCTCCCAAGTAGCTTGAGACTACAGGCACCTGCCAGCATGCTTGGCTAAATTTTGTATTTTTAGTAGACTCAGGGTTTCACCATATTTGTCAGACTGGTTTTGAACTCCTGACCTTAGATGATCCACCTGCCTGAGTCTCCCAAAGTGCTGGGGTTATAGGTGTGAGCCACTGACTGCGCCTGGCCTGTTTTTGTTTTTGTTTTTTGATACAGGGTCTTGTTCTATCATCACCCAATCTGGAGTGCAGTGCTGTGACCATAGCTCACTTCAGTCTCAAACTCATGGGCTCAAGGGATCCTCCTACCTTAGCCTGCTAAGTAGCTAGGACTACAGGCACATTACCACCACACCTGGCTAATTTAAAAAACAAATTTTTTTTTGGTAAAAACAGGGGTCTTGCTACATTGCCCAGGCTGGTCTTGAAGCGATCAACTCCTGGCCTCAATCGATCCTTCCTCTTTGGCCTCCCAAAGTACTGGGATTACAGGCATGAGCCATTGCACCCTGCTCTGCTTTTTAAAAACTTAAAATATTAAGCGTGTTGTATATTGCTGCATTATTACTTTTGTGGGTATTTTTGTGATTGTGTTGTCAAGTTGATAAAGATTAACTATTAATACTTTATTGAATAATTGCATGGTGCTTCGGTATATTAACCGTGTAACTGTCAAGAATCGAGAAGTAGGCCAGGTAAGGTGGCTCATGCCTCTAATCCCGGCACTTTGGGAGGCTGAGGCAGGCAGATCATTTGGGGTCAGGAGTTGATCTGGCCAACATGGGGTAACCCCATCTCTACAAAAAATACAAAAATTAGCCGGGTGTGGTGACATGCCCCTGTAATCTCAGCTACTCGGGAGGCTGAGCCAGGAGAATGGCTTGAACCCGGGAAGAGAAGGGTATAGTGAACCAAGATCATGCCACTGCACTCCAGTCTTGGTGATGAAGTAAATCTGACAGTAGATAGAATACTAGGGTGCAAAGTCCACTTTGGGTTTTTACGCTTTAAAAGGGACACAGAGAAATTGGAGAGAGACCAAAGAAACTTGTATATTGCTGAGGAAGTGAAATGTAAGAGTACTACTGTTTCTTTGAGAGAAATAAGAGCTGATTTTTGGCTGGGTGCGGTGGCTCACGCCTGTAATCTCAGCAGCTTGGTAGGCTGAGGAGGGCGGATCACCTGAGGTCAGGAGTTCGAGCGCAGCCTGGCCAACATGGTGAAACTCCGTCTCTATTAAAGATACAAAAATTAGCCTGGCATGGAGGCATGTGCCTATAATCCCAGCTTCTCGGGAGGCTGAGGCAGGAGAATCGCTTGAACCCGGGTGGCGGAGGTTGCAGTGAGCCGAGATTGTGCCATTGCACTCCAGCCTGGGCGACAGGGCGACACTCTGTCTCAAAAAAAAAAAAAAAAAAAAAAGCTGATTTTTGACCTCATAATAATGCACTCTAGTGTACATCTCGTAAAAAGTACCTCCAGACAGTGGTTGTCGTGAGGATACCAAACAACTTAGTTTACACTAGGAAGAGTAAAAGATTGGAGAGACTTCTTAGGATAACGTGCTTTAAGGATGCGATGAATTAGCCAGAAACTGAGTGGCGTCTTTCTTCCCTGAAGATACTTAAGCAGATAGATCAGTGCTGTTTCGTCTCTTTTTGTTAATTATCTGCATGGAGACTGGATTAGACAACTTTCTACTTTGGCTTTGTACGCGCTTTGGGTAAATATTTGATGATTGGCTGAAGGGTAACCAGGCGCGGCGGGAGGGACGTCCCTGGCGAGTTTAAGTTACCCGCGCCCTCTAGTGGTGGGACTGGGACAGCGGCGGTTTGGTTTGTGGCTGTGCGGGGAACACCAGGACCTACCCACGGTGCACCGGCGGCATTCCTGTTGCCAAGGCTTCACGTAAAGCGTACTTTGATGTAGTGACGCAAGATGTTTGTTCTTGGAACTGTTCCGCTTGAGAAGCAGTAAAGCTTATTGAGAGCATAGACCACAAAACTAAACAACCTGGGTTCCATTTCCAGGTCTGACACTAACTAGCAAATTACTTCATTGGGCGAGCTACTTAACCTCTCTGTTTAGTTTCCTCATTTGTAAAATGGGGGTGATTGTCCTAATAATAACAGTGCAGTATGGAATTAGGGAAAGGTGACTAGACTAATGAGGCAGAATTGAGAATCCAGAAACAGGTCCACATTGAATCTTGACATTTTATTTATGACAAAGATGTCTCCATAAAGAAGTGGAGAAAAGATGATTTTTCCCATAACAGTAATGGGTCAATTAGATATTCCCTTGTAAAAAAGTGAAACTTGACTCCATCTCACAACATACAAATCAGTTCCAGGTAGATTACATACTTGATGTGAAAGGTAAAACAATACAGCTTTAAGAAGATTGTATAGCAGAATATCTTCACAACCTTGAAGACAAACATTTCTTGAAAAAGACATGAAAACCACTAACCATTAAAGAAAATATTGATGGGCTGGGTGTGGTGGCTCATGCCTGTAATCCCAGAACTTTGGGAGGCCGAGGCAGGTGAATCACCTGTGATCAGGAGTTTGAGACAAGCCTGGCCAACCTGGTGAAACCCCGTCTGTACTAAAAATAAAAAAAAAAAAATAGCTGGGCATGGTGGCAGTCGCCTGTCATCCCAGCTACTCGGGAGGCTGAGACAGGAGAACCGCTTGAACCCAGGAAGCAGAGGTTGCAGTGAGCTGAGATCATACCATTATACTCCAGCCTGGGCGACAGAGTGAGACCCCGTCTCAAAAAAAAAAAAAAAAAAATTGATGGTTGCACTATGTTAAAATTAGGAGCTACTTGTCAAAAAACATTATCCAAAGAGTGAAAAAGCATAGAATGAGAAAAGATACTTACATGATATTTATAATTCTTAAAGAGCTCAAATCCTGAATATGTAAACAGCCTTTGGGGGTGGGGAGAAAAGAACATAGGCAACCCAATTTGAAACTAAGCCAGAGATTTTAAATAGGCACTTTCTGTAGAGTCCTAATTAGGTAAAAGGAGTCAGACTGCCGGGATTGAGGGAAAGCAAGAAGAAAAAGCAGATAAACTGTAAGTCTGCCTTTCTTCATGGTCCAGGACACATAGCCCTCCTGTGCAAATAACTCACAATCTTCCTGTGCCTAGCCATCACCAGTGCCTTGACTGATAGAAAAATGTGAGATAGCTCACTGCAACCTCGGCATTATCAGCACTGCACTAAGCCGTCTTCAGTACACGGCACGAGCACCATCCTATAAAATCCCCAGCAAGCCTTTGTTTCTTTGTAGTCAGCTCCTCTCTTGCTGACCTGCCCATTGCATCCTTGCAATATATTTTCATACTGTCTCTAATAAATCTGCCTTTCTTTACACTGTCCTGGTAAATTCTTTTTACTGCCTGCATGACACCGGCCCCTGATAATGGCTACTGTGACACTTTTCACACACCCCCACCCCAAAAGATGGATATTTAAGTGGCCAGTGAACACACGAAAAGGCACTCACCTTCATTAGTTCATTCGGGAGCTACAAATTAAAACCACAATGAGGTACCACTATAGGCCCGTAAGAATGAATAAAGTTAGAAGGATTGATAAAACCAAGTGTTTGGGAGGATGTGGGCAATTAAAATATGCTGCTGTTGGGAGTATAAATTGGTACAACCACTTAAAAAAACTGTCTGGTATTATCTATTAAATTCAAAAAGCCAAATACCTTACAAATCATGAATGATATCTTCTATGACCCAGAAGTTTCACCCCTAGCATATACCTAACAGAAATCCACGCACATGTGTGCCAAAAGACATGTGCAGGAATGTTCATAGCAGTGTTATTAGTAATAATAAATCAGGGATAACTCAAATGTCCATAACCAAAGAAGAGATTTAAAAATTATGCTGTATTCAAACATAGGAATACTGCACAAAACTATAGCTATAGGCAGCAGTAACATGGCTGATTCTCGCAAACTTAATATTGAGTGAAAGAAGCCAGAAACCAAAGAAAATACTTTTGGCTCTGAGTCCCCACCCAAATTTCATGTTGAATTATGATCTTCAGTGTTGGAAGGACCTGGTGGGAGGTGATTGGATCCTGGGGACGGATTTCCCCCTTGCTATTCTCGTGATAGTGAGTTCTCACGAGATCTGGTTGTTTAAAAGTGTGTAGCACTTCCCCCTTTGTTCTGTCTCTCTTCTGCCCCTTGTGAAAATGTACTTGCTTCTCATTTGCCTTTCCACCATGATTGTAAGTTTCCTGAGGCTTCCCCAGCCCTGCCTTCTGTACAGCGTGGGGAACTGTGGGTCAATTAAAGCTCTTTTCTTTATAAATTACCCAGTCCCAGGTAGTTATTTATAGTGGTGTGAGAAGGAACAAACAATATGTATATATCCATTACATAAAGTTTGCAAGCAGACAAAACTGATGTGTTAATAGCCAAAGAAGTAGAAACCACCCAAATGTCTACCATCTGATGAATGGGTAAATAAAATGTTGTCTAGCCATACAATGGAATATCATTTGGCAATGAAAAGGGAGTGTTGATTCACATAATAACATTGATGAACCTTGAAAACATTATGCTAAGTGATAGAAGCCAGTTACAAAATACCACATATTGTATTATAGAATTTCATGTATATGAAATGTCCAGAATAGGCAAATCCTGAGGTCAGGAGTTCAAGACCAGCCTGGCCAACATGGTGAAACCCTGTCTCTACAAAAATATAAAAATTAACCAGGCATGGTGGCTCGCGCCTGTAATCCCAGCTAGTTGGGAGGCTGAGGCATGAGAATCACTTGCACCCGGGAGGCAGAGGTTGCAGTGAGCTGAGATCACGCCACTGCACTCCAGCCTGGGTGACAAAGTGAGACTTGGTCTCAAAACAAAAACAAAAACAAAAACAAAAAGACAAGGTCTTGCTCTGTTGTCCAGGCTGGCGTAAACACGTCACGTCATGGCTCACTGTAGCCTCAACCTCCCATGCTCAAACCATCCACGCACCTCAGCCTTTCAGGTAGCTGGGCCTGCAGACACGTGCCACCACATTGTATTTTTTCGTAGAGATGAGGCTTCTCCATGTTGTCCAGGCTGTTCTCAAACTCCTGAGCTCAAATGATATACTCACTTAAGCCTCCCAAAGTGCTGGGATTACAGGCATGAGCCACTGTGCTCAGCTAGGACTTTTAAAAGACAAGTATTCCACCCAAAAATTCTAAAGTCTAAATACATTATTTACATCAACTTTGAAGATACAATGCTAGTTTTTCATTGATGTTACAGGATCTTTTATTTACCTGAATTATGTACCTTGGTTTAGTGTGTACACTGTTTTTTTTTTTTTTGAGACAAAGTTTCACTCTTGTTGTCCAGCCTGGAGTGCAGTGGTGCAATCTCGGCTCACTGCAACCTCCACCTCCTGTGTTCAAGCGATTCTCCTGCCTCAGCCTCTGGAGTAGCTGGGATTACAGACATGCGCCACCACGCCAGGCTAATTTTGTATTTTTAGTAAAAAGTGGGTTTCTCCATGTTGGTCAGGCTGGTCTCGAACTCCCAACCTCAGGTGATATGCCTGCCTTGGCCTCCCAAAGTGCTGGGATTACAGGTGTGAGCCACTGTGCCCGGCCAGTGTGTGCAATGTTTTAAATAAATTAACCTGGCTGGGGGCAGTGACTCATGTCTGTAATTCTAGCACTTTGGGAGGCCGAGGTGGGCGGATCACCTGAGGTCAGGAGTTTGAGACCAGCCTGGCCAACACGGTGAAACCCCATCTCTACTAAAAATACAAAAATTAGCTGGGCATGGTGGCACGCACCTGTAATCCCACCTACTCAGGAGGCTGAGGCAGGAGAATCGCTTGAACCTGGGGGGTGGGTGGAGGTTGCAGTAAGCCGAGATCAGGCCACTTCACTGCAGCCTGGATGAATGAGTGGAACTCTGTTTCAAAAAAAATTACAAAAAAAATCTACTGGTGTCCGTATTTAAAAGATCCCAAGCTCATAAATTAAAACAAAAAACAAACAACAAAATCTAATGTTACCATGGACTAGGAAGGATGGGATAGTGTGGGGTTTTCTAGGGGAGTTTCCAGGGTGCTGAGAATGTTCTGTGTGATGTGTTCATTTTACGGTAACTCATTGAGCTGTATTCTTTTATGATTCATTCTTTTGTTTGTATATATGCTACACTTTAGTTTAGACGTTTGAGAAGAAAAGGTGGTGGCTCTGGGTGGGTCTGGCATGGTAAGCTCAGAATCCCCCCATTTGTTTCTGCCCACTCTGGCTATGTTAGCCCCAGAGAGTGGCCCCTAAGGGTTTCCCTTGTAGTGCCCCGGGTTCTGCACAGAGACATCCCCTGGCTACCCAGCTCCTGTGAAGAATGGTGATTCTCTGGAGGGTTGCCCTAGAAGCCTTCTGAGAATGTTCTGCTGGTTCTAGGAACTGAGGAAGCTGGACCTGTGGGACCTGAGCTCTTAAGGCACACACAGGTTTTCGCTGGAGGCAGGAAGTAGCTGGGAGCATCCTTTTGTTAAATCTTACTGGGGCTTGCACTGTTTGTCCCACAGCACAGGAGGAGGAGACATGGAGTGAAGTTGGGCCTGGCCTCATGCCTGACGCCCTGACCTGGTAACCTCAAACAAAGGCCCAAATAAATGGTCACATGAGTGCTTTCTTATCTTTGCTATGGCCGACTGTGAGTAGATGGGGTGTTCCTTTACAGCCAAGGTGTGGCCATTATAGCATGGGGTCAAGGGCTGGTGGGAGAGAACAGGAGGTGTGAAAGAAAGAAAAATATCTTGGGCCCCCCAAATCACTAAAGAAAACTCAAGCTGGGGGCCAGGCGCAGTGGCTCACACCTGTACTCCCAGCACTTTGGGAAGCCAAGGTGAGTGGATCAACTGAGGTCAAGACGGGAGTTCGAGACCAGCCTGACCAACATGGAGAAACCCCGTCTCTGCTAAAAATACAAAATTAGCCAGGTGTGGTGGTGCAGGCCTGTAATCCCAGCTACTCAGGAGGTTGAGGCAGAAGAATGGCTTGATCCCTGGAGGCGGAGGTTGCGGTGAGCCGAGATTGTGCCATTGCACTCCAGTATGGGCAACAAGAGTGAAACTCTGGCTCAAAAAAAAAACTTAAGCTGGAAACTGCTTAGGGCAAACCGGCCTCCCATTCTTTTCAAAGTCACCCCTCTGCTCACTGAGATAGACACATATCTGATTGCCTCCTTTGGAAAGACTGATCAGAAACTCCAAATAATGTACCTGTTTGTGTATCACCTATCTATGACCTGGAAGCCCCTCCCAGCTTGAGTCTTCTGCCTTTGCTTCGAGTTGTTCTGCCTTTCTGGATTGCACCAATGTACTTGTTAAAAAAATTGATCGATGTCTCATGTCTCACTAAAATGTATAAAATCAACTGTGCCCTGATCACCTTGGGCACCCGTCGTCAGGACTTCGTGAGGCTGTGTCATGGGTGCATCTTTAACCTTGGCAAAATAAACTTTCTAAATTAACTGAGACTTGTCTCAGATTTTCTGGCTTCGCAGGAGGATATGCTCAGATCAACGGGGACTGAGCCCTCGCTCACTTGCACCACTCAAAAAAGCTGTCCTTAGTTTCTCCCTGAGAGACAAGGTGCCAGCCTAGAGAGTGGACTCTATATTAATAAAGTGCAAATAGGTTATGGTGGCTTGCACCTGCAATCCTAGCACTTTGGGGGGCTGAGGCAGGAGGATCACTTGATGCTGGGAGTTCAAGGCTGCAATGAGCTATGATGGTGCCACTGCACTCCAACCTGAGTGACAGAGCAAGACCCTGTCTCAAATAAATAAATAAAACAAGCAAACACAAGAAAGCAAAACCAAGAGGAGGGGCTCCAACCAAGAGAACAGGGGCACATAACCTTGTTTAATTTCTTTTTTTCTTTTTGAGACAGAGTTTCACTCTTGTTGCCCAGGCTGGAGTGCAAAGGTGTGATCTCTGCTTACTGCAACATCTGCCTCCTGGGTTCAAGCAATTCTCCTGCCTCAGCCTCCTGAGTAGCTGGGATTGCAGGCATGCGCCACCACACCTTGCTAATCTTGTATTTTTAGTAGAGATGGGGTTTCTCCATGTTGGTCAGGCTGGTCTTGAACTCCAGACCTCAGGTGATCCGTCCCCTTTGGCCTCCCAAAGTGCTGGGATTACAGGTGTGAGCCACCGAGCCTGGTCCCCTTGTTTAATTTCAAAACAGAAATTTCACAGGTTGTTGCTCAAGAAAACAGTAGCCATTCTTAAAGCTCAAGGGAAGGAAGAGCGGCGTGTGTGTTTGAGGGTCCCTCAGGGGCTTTTAATGGGATTCAGAGTCAGATAGACCTGGATTCAAATGCCAGCTCCGATATTTGCTGTGTGGCCTTGGGCAAGTTACTTAACTTCTCTGGGCTGTAGTTTCCTTAGCTATAAAATGGAGATAGTAATCTTACCTCCCTCTCAAGGCTGTTGCAAGGATTCTGACTTCTAAATTGTGTAATGCAAACTGCACAGCACCTTGCCCTTAGAAGGCTCTTGTTGAATGGCGGTCAGGATGATCATGTTATTATCATTACTGGCTCAGACATATGTTTTTATCAGCCTTGTTATTTTGGACCAGACAGTCCTTTGCTGTGGCGGCTGTCCTGAGCTCTGGAGGAAGTTTAGCAGCATTCTTGGCCCCGACCCACTGGATGCTATAGCAACTCTCCACTTCTAAGAGCCACACGTCTCCAGACATTGCCAAATCACCCTAGTTAAGAACTACTGAGCTGGAGGTAAATGCCTGGGAGATTGAGGAAGCGATTGTGTGGGTTGACACCAAAAATCTGACCCAGATAGAAGGACCTGATGTGGTGGGGGTTGGAAATGGAGGAACAAGATGGGCCAAGGGTTAAGGAGCCAAGTCAAGCCAGCAGATCCCAAATGAGCAGAGACGGGGGTAGGCTCGGAGCAGAAACAGGACCAAAAATCCTGGAGAGGGTGGGTCCAACAGTTTCATCTGGGTTTCTGTTTCTTTGTGTAATGGAATTTGTTTTTCCAGTTGTAAAAAAGCAGTTTAAGTTCATTTTAGACAAGTTGGCAAGTCCACGGAAAAGCCAATCAGAAAATAAAAATCTTGGCCGGACGTGGTGGCTCATGCCTGTAGTCTCAGCACTTTGGAGGCTGAGGTGAGTGGATCACCTGAGGTCAGGAGTTCAAGACCAGCCTGGTCAACATGATGAAACCCTGTCTCTACTAAAAATACAAAATTAGCTGGGTGTGGTGGCGCATGCCTGCTATCTCAGCTACTTTGGAGGCTGAGACAAGAGAATCGCTTGAACATGAGAGGTGGAGGTTGCAGTGAGCCAAGATCGCGCCACTACCCTCCAGCCTGGGCAGCAAGGGTGAAATTGTCTCAAAAAAAAAAAAAAAAGAAAGAAAGAAAAGAAAAATCTTGAGTAATCCATCCCAGCACAGTTCCATAATGGAATGCTCATTTGCTCTTTTTTTTCTTGTTGCTTAAGAAGCAAACATTTCTTCGTGCTTACTGTGTGCAGGCCCTGCTAGGTGCTGGGGTGTCTGTGTGGGTAGGTGGGGACTGTTCACGTGCTCTTGACAAGACCTTTTGGGGGACAGCCTTGATTGCAGGTGGGCACAGGAGGGGTGGTGTGAGGAGAGCAGGACCTGTTCCTAGGGCTGCTGCTGGTCATTTTTGTCCTCTTCTACCGGCCTTCTCCTTTGAGGGTCTATGCATGTCCTGGTCCTGGCACCTTGATCTGGATCTTTTTGGAATCTGCCCATTCCTTTCCATACACGCAGCCCTGAATGAGCTGCCCCATCCATCTTGTTAGTTTCCTCCTTCCACGCCCACTTTGCTTTCTGTGTGCGTCAGCCATCCTGGTGTTCTGTTCCTGCCTCACCTCCATCCTGTTTCATTTTCCTCAGTTTTCAAAAATTGTGGTAATATACACATAGCACACATAGCATGCAATGTATCATTTTAATCTTTTTTTTAATTTGCTCTGTCACACAGGCTGGAGTACAGTAGTATGATCATGGCTCACTGCAGCCTCGACCTCTTGGCGCCAAGCCATCCTCCCGCCTCAGCCTCCTGTGTAGCTGCGACCACAAGCATGTGCCACCACACCTGGATAATTTTTTTTTTCTTTTGGAGAGGTGGGGCTTCAGTATGTTGCTCAGGCTGGTCTTAAACTCCTGGGCTCAAGCAATTCTCCCACCTCAGCCTCTCGAAGTGTTGGGATTACAGGTGTGAGCCACCGCACCCTGCCTAACCATTGTTAAGTACACAATTCAGAGGCAGCAAGCACATTCCGTGTTGTGCAACAATCAGCTCTCTCCATTTCCAGAGCTTGTACCTTATCCCAAATAGAAACTCCATACCTAAGAAACAATAATGCCCATTCCCCTGCCCCAAGATCTCAGTTACCTATATTCTATTTTGATCTCTATCAATTTGCCTATTCTGGGAACCTCATATAAGTGGAATCACACAACATTAGTTCTTCTGCATCTGGCCTCTTTCACTTAAATCCAGGTTTTCAAGGATCATCCATGGGGTAGCACGTATCGGTACCTCATTCCGCTCTGTGCTCAATAATATTCCACTGTACGTCTCATCACATTTTGTTTATCCATTCATCCATTGACAAATACTTATTTCCACCTTTTGGCTGTTGTGAATAGGGCTGCTATGAACATCAGTGTACTCTTCTGTTTAAATGTCTTTATTGAGATATAATTTACATACCAAAAAAAGGCACCCAGTTAAGTATACAATTCAATGCTTTTTATTATAGTCATGGAGTTGTGCAACCACCACCACCACCATCTAATTTTAGAACATTTTCCCTCACCTCCCACCCCCAGCTCTAGGCAGCCAGGGATCTATTTTCTGTCTCTAGAGATTTCCCAATTCTGGACATTTCCTATAAATGGAATCAGACAGTATGAGGTCTTTTGAATCTGCCTTCATTCAGCATAATGCTTACAAGGTTCATCCATCGTCCCCTGTTTTGTAAGTGAAATTGTATTAGAACGCAGCCCTGCTCATTTGTTTACATCTGATCTACAGCTTTGAGCTTCAAGGACACAGTTGCAACTTCATAAAGTTGCATGGCTCACAGAATCAAAAGCAGCTACTATCTACCCTTTTACAGAAAAAGTTTGCAGACTCCTGTGTATGCCCTTCAAGTTGAGTTTTCTGGAGTCTAAATTGACAAAGGCACCAAAAGGTAAAGAACAGAAAGAGGCGAAATTGATGCCAAGAACCCCAGGTCTTTAAAAGCTACCATGATTGGGCCCAAACCGTAATTTAAGCATCCTCCCAGGCAGCCAGGCAAGGAAACACAGCAGAGGCAGACCCTGCCTTACCTGGGAGCAGGAACGAGACCTGATCAACACCAGAGACAACTTTTTCTAGCAGGCTCTGATGACTCAGGGCACCCTATAGAAAGTGCATTGGTTGGCTGGGTGCGGTGGCTCATGCCTGTAATCCGAGCCCTTTGGGAGTCCGAGGTGGGTGGATCATGAGGTCAAGTGATTGAGACCATCCTGGCCAACATGGTGAAACCCCGCCTCTACTAAAAAAAATACAAAAATTAGCTGGGCGTGGTGAGGCATGTATGTAGTCCCAGCTACTCAGGAGGCTGAGGCAGAAGAGTCGCTTGAACTTGAGAGGCGGAGGTTGCAGTGAGCCGAGATCATGCCACTGCACTCCAGCCTGGTGACAGAGCAAGACTCTGTCTTAAAAAAAAAAAAAAAAGAAAGAAATTAAAAAAAGAAGTGCATTGGCTTTTCCCAGGAAGAACAAGTGAAGACGCCATTAGAGGAAGGGAGTTCGGCAGGCTGGATACATGGCCCATAGTGACTCTGGCAAGCTGGTTCAACGTACAGCAAAGCTTGGCAGATCCTGAGGTATCAAACAATTCCCCAAGGCTCTCACCAAACTGTTGCAGGCCAAAATGTAAAGAAGAGGAAATGGAAGCGCAGAGAGGTGGAGTATGTCCAGCATCTCACAGCAAGTAGGTGGCCGTGCTGGGATTTGAACTCACGCAGTCTAGGTCCGTAGTCCAAGTTGGGTGGATGAAGGAGGGCTTCTCTGAGGAAGTGATATTAACCTACAGTTTACAGTTGCCCGTTTCTTACCTCCTCCTTGCTTTTGACCACATTTTACTCAGGCTTCTCTCTTTCCTGCAGGCCCCTGGACTCTACTTGCCCCAAGCCTGAGCAATGCAAAGAAGAGTGGGGGCCCTGCCCTCATCAGCTTCTCCTGGGCATCGGCTGATCACTGTGAGACCCTTTCCCTGTCGGATCCCATTGGTCTTTTCCCTGTTGGGCTTCCCCTTCAAAGATTGCTAATCTCTACTTGCTTTCCCTTAAAAACATTTTTTTTTTTTGAGACAGGGTCTTGCTCTCGTCAGCCAGGCTGGAATGCAGTGGTGCGATCACCACTCACTGTAGCCTCGACCTCCTAGGCTCATGCTATCCTCCCACTTAGCCTCCAGAGTAGCTGGGACTATAGGTGTGTGCCACCACACCCAGCTAATTTTTGTATTTTTTTTTGTAGAGACAGGGTTTTGCCATGTTGCTAAGGTTGGTCTCAAACTCCTGAGCTCAAGCAATCTGCCTGCCTCAATCTCCCAGGGTGCTAGAATTACAGATGTGGGCACTGTGCCCGGGGTGCTTAAATTTTTTTTTTTTTTTTTGAGAAGGAGTCTTGCTCTGTTGTCAGGCTGGAGTGCAGTGGCACAATCTCGGCTTACTGCAACCTCCGCCTCCTGGATTCAAGTGATTTTTCTGCCTCAGCCTCCCGAATAGCTGGGACTACAGGCGCGTGCCACCACGCCCGGCTAATTTTTGTATTTTTAGTAGAGATGGGGTTTCACCATGTTGGCCAGGATGGTCTCGATCTCTTGACCTCGTGATCCGCCCACCTCGGACTCCCAAAGTGCTGGGATTACAGGCATGAAGTACTGTGCCTGACCGCATTCTTTACCCTGTAAAAGAAAACTTTTTCTGCTTGATTTTGAGATGCTCATAGATTTCTGAGCATTCTCTCTATTGCAACCTATTCTCTCTTTCTCTCCCAGCTTAAGTATATTGACAAATAAAATTATATTTAAGGTGTACAAGATGATATTGACATGCATATATGTTGTGAGATGATTACGACAATCAAGCTAAGTAACATATACCTCATCTTACATAGTTATCTCCTTTTGTGACAAGAATATTTAAGATCTACTTTCTTAACAAATTTCAAGTACACCATGGAGTATTTTTAACTATAGTCACCATGCAATACTCTATCTTTCTAAGAAAAGTCTTTACCTATCTAAGTTCAGATTTGTCTTTGTTTGATAATGTTTGAGCTGAGATCTGAAGGGGTGGCAGGTGCTAACTATATGAAGAAGGGAAGAATAGTGTTGCAGGTAGAAGAAACAGCATGTGCAGAAACCAGGCATGGCAGCTTATGCCTGTAATCCCAGCACTTTGGGAGGCTGAGCCAGGTGAGCAACTGAGGTCAGGAGTTCGAGATCAGCCTGGGCAATATAGTGAAACCCTGTCTCTACCAAAAATACAAAAATTAGCTGGGTGAGGTGACATGTGCCTGTACTCTCAGCTACTCAGGAGGCTGAGGCAGGAGAATTGCTTGAGCCCTGGAGGTGGAGGTTGCAGAGCAAATAACACATCACTGCACTCCAGCCTGAGTGACAGAGCAAGATCCAGTCTAAAAAAAAAAAGAAAGAACAGAATGTACAAAGGTCCTGGGGTGGCTGGGAATATTGATCACTTGAGGAACTATAATAAGAAGACAGGTGTTGACAGAAAGAGTTAAACTCTGTAAAATATTTGAAGAGATTTATTCTGAGCCAAATAGGAGTGACCATGGCCCATGACCCAGCCCTCAGGAGGTCCTGAGAACATGTGCCCAAGGTGGTTGGGGTACAGCTTGGTTTTATATATTTTAGGGAGGCATGAGACATCAATTAAATACATTTGAGGAATACATTGGTTTAGTTCAGAAAGGTTGGACAATTCAAAGTGAGGGGGCGCTTCTAGGCTACAGGTAAATTTAAACATTTTCTGATTGACAATTGGTTGAGTTTATCTGTAGACCTGGAATCAATGGAAAGGAATGTTCAGGTTAAGGTAAAGAACTGTGGAGACCAAGTTTTGTTGTGCAGAGGAAGCTCTCAGATAGCAGACTTCAGAGAGCAAGTTGCAAAATGTTTCTTATTAGACCTAGAAGGGTGCCTGGCTCTTAGTTGATTACTTCTTGTATCTTAGAAGGAAGGAAAACAAGGTGGCTCACTTCTGTAATCCTGGCACTTTGGGAGACTGAGGAGGGCAGATCACTTGAGGTCAGCAGTTCAAGACCAGCCTGGCCAACATGGTAAAACTACATCTCTACTAAAAATACAAAATTAGCTGGGCGTGGTGGCACGCACTTGTAATCCCAGCTACTCAGGAGGCTGAGGCAGAAGAATCACTTGAACCCAGGAGGTGGAAGTTGCAGTGAGCTGAGATCGTGCCACTACACTCCAGCCTGGACAAAAAGAGCAAAACTCTGTCTCAAAAAACAAACAAACAAATAAACAAACAGGGAAAAGGGATTCTCTATAGAATGTGCATTTTTCCCGCAAGAGACTTTACAGGGCAATTTCAAGGTATGGCAAGGAGATCTATTTTGGGGTAAAACATTTTTATTTGCTTCCTTGTTATGCCAGAGTTGGATTTGAAAGTAAGTCACGATATACGAGGTCAAATAAAACCCATCTGATGAAAATTTATGGTTTGTAGGGCGTGACTTCCCTTGGATAGGAATTTTGGCAAGAGAAAAAATCAGAGCTTAGTCCTTATAAGGATGTTCAGTGAAATAAACCCTGGTCAAGCACCCAGTTTTCCTCTAACTTTCCATTCATCTGTCCTCAGGGGTTGTTCACTGATTCCCTTCTGGTGGCAAAATGGAAAAAGAAAAAGGGACCCTTTCACCTGATCCTTTTTCCAGCGATGCCCTTCATCAGACCTCCCTTCCGGTTTTACCGGCCAGAATTGTAATCATGTTCTTACCCTGACCAATCCCTAGGATTGCTGATATGATTTAGGCCAATCACAACCCACACCTGGGGCTGGAGCAGGGCCTGGCCTTGAGGAGTCAAGAAGTCTCCTGACCCATGAACAAAATGAGGAACCTTTGGCCAGGGGGATAGGGTTGTCTGTAAATAGGAATGGCTGCCGCAGGCTGGTACTGATTGGCTGTGCCTTGTGCACCAGCTAGTAACAGGATTATAAGCCCCTAGGAATTTTTGGAGGAAATTGATGGGATAGAATTCACTCTCATTTTTTCAAGATAAACCATGATGCTGGGCATAGTGGCTCATGCCTGTAATGCCAGCACTTTGGGAGGGTGAGGTGGGCCGATCACTTGAGACTGGGAGCTCGAGACCATCCTGGCCAACATGGTGAAACCCCATCTCTATTAACAATATAAAAACTGGCCAGGCTTGGTGGTGATGCCTGTAGTTCCAGCTACTTGGGAGACCGAGGCAGGAGAATCACTTGAGCACGGGAGGCAGAGGTTGGAGTGACTTGAGATCGTGCTACTGCACTCTTGCCTGGGCGACGGAATGAGACTCCATCTTAAACAAAACAAAACAAAACAAAAACAGTGAAGCCCTATGCAAAGATTAATTATAATAACAGAAGGCTTTGTGATTATTATTACAGAAGGCTTTGTTATTATTATTATCATTTTTGAGACGGAGTCTCTCTGTTGCCCAGGCTGGAGTGCAGTGGCGCAATCTTGGCTCACTGAAACCTCTGCCTCCGGATTCAAGCCATTCTCCTGCCTCAGCTTCTTAACTAGCTGGGACTACAGGCGTGCGCCACCACGTGTGGCTAATTTTTGTGTTATTAGTAGAGACGAGGTTTCCCCATGTTGGCCAGGCTGGTCTTGAACTCTTGACCTCAAGTGAGCCGCCGGCCTCTGCCTCCCAAAGTGCTGGGATTACAGGCGTGAGCCACTGCATCCGGCCTGTTGTTATTGTGATTAATTATTATTGTAACAGAAGGCTTGTTATTATAACTGTTATTATAGCACTAGCAAAAGCAACCAGACAACTCCTCTAGTTCTCTCCTGCTTCCCTGCATTGCTCATTAGCAAGAACACAGCAGAGAAGGGCAGTAAAACTTTTGACACACTCAGAGAGCCTGTAAATGTTTTTGATTATACTAATTACTGCTGGAAAATGGTAGAAGCAGCCAGACTGATCCCCTTTGGGAAGTTTCTCTTCTGTGGAGGTGGAAAAAAAAGGGAAAGAAGGGCACTTAAACTGGGACAGGAAACAGTGACAATCCCATTAGCTCTGGTTGGTAGAGGTGCTGCCACCTTTGCCCCGTGGGTTCTGTGTCCTACTGGACCTCTCACTGATGTGATAAGCCGCCAAAGAATTTATCCTCTAAGAGGCTGTGAAATGGTGGCCTGATGCTGAATTTGGTCCGCATATGTGCCACACAGCCCACACGCAGTCTTTTATAAATTTGAATCTTCTTTTAAACTCAGGAAATTGCACGTAAACGTTCAGATTTCCGGCTTCTCTTGCAAAATTAGAAATTCCAGCCTTTGAGGCCCACATCCCAAATGGCGAAAGATGATGAGAGCTGAGGAGTGGCTCCCCCATGCAGAACTGTCTCGTTTACCGTCATCTCCATCCAGCTAGCTTGCTTTCCTCCTTTACGTAACTGGTTGTCCCCATTGGGGTTTTCATAAGCAATTCACTCCTGTGATAAGTAATTTTCACCTCCCCTGTGATTTCAGCAGGAGGGAGGGCGTGGAGATCCATTTAGCACATGAGGGCATCAGGGATGGGTGCAGGACTAAGATCCAGGCCTCTCTAGTTCCTGCCAGCACAGCCCTCTGACCCACCCAGCAGGCTAGAAGCCTGTTCTGGCAGGCCTCAGAGCTGAATCCACTAGCTCACATAGCAGAGGGGAAAAAGCCCCGCCATTCTTTCTCCTGGAAGCTTCCATCTAATAACCACACTTGCGGTTTGTGTGCCAATGTGCTAAGCAATGCATTATCTCATCCAGTCATTGCACTGCCCTCTAGAATAGAAATTATTATGATCCTTACTCTACAGACGAGGCAACTAAGGCTTAGAGACATCAAGTCATTTGGTTATGGTCACACAGCTAGGAAGTGGCTGGGAATCTGAGGCTGCAGAGACGTTACCTTGCTATTGCAAAGTCACTCAGCCAACAGATGGCAGAATGGGGATTCCATTTCAGGGCCAAGTGACTCCAAAGCATAGAAGCTAGAAAACTGGTGGCCAGTGGGGCAAACTAGTTTAGCTGGTGGTATTTTTGAAAATTTGAACTTTTGGCTTTTTGCTGGTCTCACAGGTCCCACCAATACTGTTGCCTCACACCCTGGCTTCTTTCCCCATGCCTGTTGCCTGCCTGGCCTCGGGAAGGGTGACAACCTTCGCATCCTCTGCGTGTCCTCTTACCTCCCAGAGTTCAACTCTGATGGGCTTGAGCTCTCAGTTCTAGGACAGAGATGAAGGTCTGTGTTTGTCTTTGTTGATCCCACCTTACCAGGTTCTGGGAGTTGAGAGCAGAGACAAATGGAATACGGTTTGATTCATGTTCAGTTCCATGACTATGATGCCGTTCCGGGGCCCAAGCTTTAGAGGATTGATCACATTGGTTCCAGGACTCACTGGTTCACTGGGGTGGTGGTTGAATTGATTTTATCATTTTAAATCATTTCTCTTCATTTGAGATTGAATCCAAAGTGATCGTGCTTTAAATCAGGGGTTTTCAAATACGTGTTGTTTGTTTCAGGTGTGTCTCATTGACTTTTCTAAGAGGAGGTGGGCAGGAAAACCCATGGGCAGGCATTATGGCAGGAGTTTGGGATCAGGCTGAATGGGGCTGAATGGTTACCCAGATTAACCAGAAAGTCCAAGGACGGGGTGGATGAAAATCCAGGAGTAGAGCCCAGGTTGGTTCAAGGGGAAGCAGAGAAGACACAGGACCAGTGAAAGGCTGGGAATAGGTTGAGAAGCACAGTACAGGGTAAAAGGAAAAGAAGGGGATTGGTTGGGGGTTGAGAACCCAGGCAGGTGCCCGGCAGCTTGCTCTGACAGATGCTGTTGGGTGAACAGGTTCAGTTCATGCCCCTCTAGGCTGCACCATCCCATTGTTCTAGTCATGGGATCTTAAGGCTTAGAACAGGACGGTGTTAACCAAGGAACAGAAATGCTAAGCTAAGCCAGCTAAGAGGCTTTAGCTGCATGGGAGGGAAAACCTATTAAAAGAAGCATAAATGGTGCTTAAGTTGGCTAGTTCCAAAGTTCAGTGATGTCACTGAAGAGACTCAGGTGTCCTAAAGTGATTGCCCTCATGGTCCCAAATGGCTGCCACAGCTCCAGCCATCATGCTGAGCATCCCTCAAGAGACCAGAGAGGGAACATTCCTGTTTTGTGTCTCTTTTGAAGAGTTACGAAACCTTTCCAGAAGCCACTAGTAGACTTCTCATGCCTCATTGGTCAATCCTGCTTACATGAATAACTGACAAGGAGGCTGGGATAATCAGATTCATTCTCACGAATCAAGATTTAGTGCCACCTCTCCCTTCTCCAAGTCTTTTCAGAAGAGAAGGAACAAAACTGTGGCTATGTCAGCAAGGAAGAAGGAACAGAGATTGGTATTGGGTGCCGCGGGGACTCCTACTCACTCCCCTCGCTGAAATCCTATGGCCAATGTGTTCAAGGCTCCCCCCACCCCTGCTCGTCTAACTACGTCTAAAGCACATCCTCCACGTGTGAAGGAACACACCCGAAGCTGCCCTGCTTGAAGCAGGAGTGAAGGCCAGGAGCCCACGTGGCTCCCTGAGGTTCCCGGAGGCACTTCTCGTCCAGCATCTTTCTCTCTATTTATTTTATTTTTTTGAGATGGAGTCTTGCTCTGTCACCCAGGCTGGAGTGCAATGGCTCAATCTGTTCACTGCAGCCTCAACACAGGAAACCTCACCCAGCCCGGACACGGACAGGACTGACAGGTCGATAGCTCTTTCTTGATTATGTGGGTGGTGGTGCATGGCCGTTCTTAGTTGGTGGAGCAATTTGTCTGGTTAATTCTGATAATGAATG
The DNA here is from genome assembly GCA_963573385.1 of Cacajao melanocephalus. Classification (NCBI taxonomy): domain Eukaryota; kingdom Metazoa; phylum Chordata; class Mammalia; order Primates; family Pitheciidae; genus Cacajao; species Cacajao melanocephalus. The sequence continues at coordinate 30,025 of CAUYLG010009529.1, forward strand.
AGACTCTGAAATGCTCACTAGTAGAGACCGGGTTTCACCATGTTGGCCAGGCTAGTCTTGAACTTCTGACCTCAAGTGATCTGCCTGCCTCAGCCTCCCAATGTGCTGGGATTGCAGCCGTAAGCCACCGTGCCTGGCCCCTCCCTCTATTTTATAGACATGGACACAGAGGCATCGGGGAAGTTAAGTGACTTTGGATATACTGCTAAAAATCAGTGTATCTCAAATGCAGTGGAAACACAGCTTTGCCTCACAGGGTTAGGACTAAATGAGATGAGGTATGTAAAGAGGCTAGCTCAGGCCCAGCACGTATTGGGCACTCAAGAAGGGCAGGTCCTCCTTCCTGGCATAGGGGAATGAAAGAGGAGGTGAGGCAGGGACCCAAGGTACAGTGAGCTGGGGAGGCAGCAGGGCAGGACTCACGGGCTGGCTGGAAAATCAGGTAACCCTTCTGTGGCTACAGAGCAAGGTGTGTGGGCGCCAGACCTCTGGCTGGATAGAAATGACAGCTGGCCTTAGCCCCAGCCCACAGGCACCCTCCACCTGCCTGAGAATCTTCTGAGAATGAATTCTCTCCTCCTCCCAAGCCAGCCTGCAGCTCCACCTGCCTGAGAACCCTCTGAGAATGAATTCTCTCCTCCTCCCAAGTCAGTCTGTACCTGGACAGAAAGCTGATGGGCAGTGGAGGGTGTAGAAATAAACAATGACCAGGTGGGGTGCAGTGGCTTACACCTGTAATTCCAGCACTTTGGGAGACCGAGGCAGGTGGATCACCTGAGGTCAGGAGTTCAAGACCAGCCTGTCCAACACTGTGAAACCCCATCTCTACTAAAAATACACACACACACACACACACACACACACACACACACACACACACAAAGCTGGGTGTGGTAGTGCACGCCTGTAATCCCAGCTACTCGGGAGACTGAAGTAGGAGAATCACTTGAACTCGGGAGGCAGAGGTTACAGTGAGCTGAGATCACATCACTGCACTCCAGCCTAGGTGTCAGAATGAGATTCCATCTCAAAAAAAAAAATAAAAAATAAAAAAAATAAACAATGACCACACAAGTAAGAACACACAGAGGCTTTTTATTCAGAGTCATAGCAAGGGAGCCGGCCACACCACTTAATTTGGCAAAGACTCACAGTCAGGCAGAGTGAGAAAGATTTGCAGTGAGAAGAAGGGAAGGCTTCAGGTGTGCCCTCACTGGAGGCTGCTGGCATGGGGGTGCTGGAGGCAGCTAACTAGAAGCCCGACATCCTTCCAAGTTCTGACCCTTCTGGGCCAATCGATGCAGAGATGGTGGTTCGGCTTCCCGGGCTGATCATGATGGAGGTTGTAGGGCAGAGCTCTGTTATTATATACGGTTCGGCCATTGTCCATTCGGTCTCGCAGTGTGCAGAGGGGAACCTTTCTATGTGATTTGGGGCATGTTGCTAACCTCTCTGTGCCGTGGTTTCCTTACCTGTGAATGGGATGTTAATAGTACCTCTTTCAGATGTGAATCTGTATCAAGTTCTTAGAATAGCACCTGACATGTGGCGAGTACCCAATACAATATTAGTTATTATTCAAAAAATTATGGGCACGCACGGTGTGGCTCACACCTGTGTAATCCCAGCACTTTGGGAGGCTGAGACAGAAGGATTGCTTAAGGCTAGGAGTTCGAGACCAGCCTGAGCAACGTAGCAAGAGCTCATCTCTTCAAAAAATAAAAGAAATTAGCTGGGCATAGTGGCAGGCATCTGCAGTTCCAGCAACTCAGGAAGCTGAGGCAGGAGGATTGCTTGAGCCCAGGAGTTCAAGGTTACAGTGAGCCATGATTGTGCCATTGCACTCTAGCTTGGGCAACAGAGCAATTTTAAAAAAAGTATTAGTAGTATTACACTCAGTGGAAAGGGTACTGGCCTGGGAGGGAGGCTCTGGGCAGCTCTAGTCCTGGTTCTGTCCCATCACACTGTGACCTCAGGCTTCTTGAGGCTCCTCTGAGTCTCAGGCTTGTCAGCAGAGCAGGAGGCTGGGCTCTGACTTCCAGTCCAGTTCCCCGCTCTAATGTTATCAATTTCCTGCTGGGCATGCAGTGACAGCCTGCCATCGCCCCTCCCTCCCCCACACCTGCACTCCATCTACGCACCCAGCACACCTGGATGGGCAGCTGCAGCACACAGCAGGCTCTGCTGTCCCCATTTCAGTTGGTTTCAGGTCCTAAATTTAGTCCTTTCACAGAAGCCACGGTGTGTGGGAGGAGGGCTCTGGGTAGGTCTGGTCCTGTTTCTGCACGGTGAGTGAGGGCTGTACGGGTGGGGCAGCTCCTCCCCCAATGTGGAACACTCCAAAGTCAATCAGGCAGGAGGCCAGGAGTGTGAGCACTGCATTCGATTTTGTCATCAATGCACTGGGCGAGTCCTTTGACTCTTTGGGGGCCTCAGCTTTTCATCTGGCAACTCATTTTTTTTTGTTTTTTTTTTTTTTGAGACAGAGTCTTGCTGTCACCCAGGCTGGAGTGCAGTGGTGCAATCTCAGCTCACTGCAACCTCCGCCTCCCAGATTTAAGTGATTCTCCTGCCTGAGTCTTCTGAGTAGCAGGGACTACAGGCATATACCACCAGACCCAGCTAATTTTTGTATGTTTTGTAGGGATGGGGTCTTGCCATGCTGCCCAGGCTGGGGTTGAACTCCTGACCTCATGTGATCTGCCTGCCTCAGCCTCTCAAAGAGCTATGATTACAGGCGTGAGCCACTGCCCTGGGTCTGGCAATTAAATTTCATATATGCTGACGCCTTAAGCCACCATGTTATCTCTTAAAGTAGGACAACTTTCCTTTCTTTCAGATGAGGAAAAAAATCAGACAGAGGTTAAGTGAGTTGGCTAAGCCCCACAGCTAGCATGTGGTTTGAGTCTAGATCTTTAGACCCTAAGACCTAGTCTTTTTTTACCTTTAGATAATCTCACCTTTACTTCCATTTTGGGGTTGTTATGATGATAATATGAAAATAATACATTTTTATACTAGGGAAGCAACATGGTTTTAGGGTTCAAAGTCAAACTGCCTAGGTTTGATTCCTAGTTCTATTACTTGTTAGCTGCATGACCTCAGACAAATTACTTAACCTCTCTGTGCCTCAGTTCTTATCTGTGAGTTGGAAGATAATAATTGTACCCCCATAGGGTTGTTATGAGGATTAAGTGAATTAATATTTATGAAACACTTTCAACTGTGCCTGACATCCAGTGAAGTTTAAATGTTTGCTTAATTTAAAAAAAGCTCCCTAGCTGGGTGGGGTGGCTCATGCCTGTAATCCCAGCACTTTGGGAAGTTGGGGCAGGTGGATCACGAGGTCAAGAGATTGAGACCATCCTGGCCAATATGGTGAAACCCCGTCTCTACTAAAAATACAAAAATTAGCTGGGTGTGGTGGCACGTACCTGTAGTCCCAGCTACTCGGGAGGCTGAGGCAGGAAAATTGCTCGAACCTGGGAGGCGGAGGTGGCAGTGAGCCGAGATCACACCACTGCACTCCAGCCTGGGCCACAGAGTGAGACTCTGTCTCAAAAAAAAAAAAAAAAAAAAAGCTCCCTTGCCAATCAGCTATGTGATCTTAAGCAATTGGGATCAGGAGACTCACGGTCTTCTCTGGGCTCAGCCACTACTTTGCTCTGTGACCTCAGAAACTTTCTTTAACTTTTTTGTGCCTTAGTTTCCTCAACTGCAAGTAAGGAGCTTGGGCAAGTTCAGTGATGAGCAGCATTTTATGAACAAAGATCAGGTCAGAAAAAGAAAAGCTGTTTTTGCCATATTAATTTTACCCATTAGAGGCCATTGCGGGGAATATTCCAGAGTAGTGGGCGCAGCCTTGGCTACTGTCCCAGCATGCTGTGGGGCTCACTCATGAACTTCCTAGCAATGGTCTGGGTGACCTACGTGTGCTTGCCTGGGGATGAGGGTGTCTGACCCAGTCATATCCTCCTCCCAGGAAATGGAGAGTCAGATCTGAACCTGTGACTGGGGCGCATTACCAGCTGCTCTGGCTGGAAGGTTGTAAACTCCTGCTGCTGATGGCTACAGATTTCTGGTTCCTGCCCTTTTTGAGGGTTAGCTTTTCTGATCTTGAAATTTGGTAAGAAACCCCAGTCTCCTTCAAACAAGCCTCGCTCTATTTACTTAGGCAAATCTATCAGTTATCAATTGCTGTGTAATAAATCACCCCAAAATTTAGAGGATTAAAATAACAATTTACTATTTCTCTAGAATCTGTGGGTGCACTGGGTGGTTCTTCTGCTGGTTTGACCTAGGGTCACTTGTGTGGCTGCGTTCATCTGGTGGGGTTGAGAGCAGGGGCTGTTGACTGTGGTGTCTCAATTCTCCTCCATGTGGCCTCTCCATATGGCTTGCTTAGAATTCCTGATAGCATGGTGGTCTCAGGATTGCCAGGGGAGAGGTACAAGCTCCCACTCCACTTAAGACCTGGCCTCTGAAGCCCCAACATGTTACTCTTTATGTATTCTATTGGTTAGAGTAATTTACACAATCAGCCTTGACTTAAAGATTCAACAGAATCCACCAATTGATGGGAGATGTAGTATGCGCATATGGGGCTGGAAGGAACGGAAAGTGACCAGGTGTGCATGCAGCTATCGTGACTAGTTTCAATTAATTTCTTAGTTGCAGGCAAAAGAAATTTGACTAGTTTACCCAATGACTTTTGAACTCCCACCTCCCATACTCTGATCTCATCTCTTAGCAACTCTCGGCCACCCTGGCCTTGTCTGTCCTTACTCAACGCTGGCCATACTCCCACCCCAGGGCCTTTGCACCTGCTGATCCATCTTCCTGGCACGTTCTGACCCCAGATCTTCTCCTGACTGCTCCTTTGCCACATTTCCATCTATACTCACATCTTTACTCAGAGAGGTCTTCTCTGATCCTCTGATCTAAAGTCATCTCCCCGATACCATCAGTGGCTTAACTACGCCTTATATCTTCTTTGTGGCACTTGCTATGTGTATTATTTATATTTTATCTTTTTGTATACTGTTGTTCTTCTCTCACTAACCTCCAAGAATGTAGGAACTGTGGTCTGTCTCAGTCCCTGATGTATGCCTGGCATATCATAAGCACTCAAAAAATATTTACTGAAAGATTGAATTTTAATGCTTTTTAGATATGAAAATATTAATATTCAAAAAGTCATGATTAGAGGCAGCTTAACCGAAGTCATAGATGATTCCGTGAAGGGAGGCAGGCTCATATCTAGGCTGGATAGTCTCAGTGATCCTGAGCCTTCCTGATTCTGAGAGTCCATGACTCTAAGTGAGAAAGTGCTGGGAAAACTCAAAGGCACAGTATAAACCTCTAGCTATTACTACTGAGAGGGCACACTGAGAGTTCAGTGAAGAACCGGGCTTAAGCTTTCATTATACCTCTGATCTAATGTGGTTCTTGGCTGAGCTATACCCAATAACACAGACACGTCCCATTTGTTTTTTCTATATCTCATGGGCTACAGAGGGGCTGCACAGCCATAAGAAAGGTTGTGCTGCGGTCTGAATGTTTGTGTTCCCCTAAAATACGTATGTTGAAACTGAAGCCCCAGTGTGATACTACTGAGAGATGGGACCTTTAGGAGGTGATTAAATCATGAGGGTGGAGCCCCCATGAATAACTTTAGTGCCTTTATAGAAGAGACCAGAGCCAGCTTGTTTGCCTCTTCTGCCATGTGAGGATGCAGCAGCAAGACACTATCTATGAAGCAGAGAATAAGCCCTAACAGACACTGAATCTGGTGGCATCTTGATCTTAGACTTCCCAGCCCCCAGAAATGTGAGCAATAAATTTATATCGTGTATAAATTATGCCGTATAAGGTATCTTGTTAGAGCAGCTGAAGTGGACTAAGACAGGCTGTGTGGTGGTCTTAATACATAGTCTCAATATCCTTTGAGCCTCCTTCCATGAGAGGTGGGGTTTCTGTCCTCTGTTTTTGATTCTAGGCTGGCTTCTGATTGCTTTAACCGGTAGAGAAGGGCAGAAGTGAAACTGCATGACTCCAAAGTTGGGGCAAAAAAGCGCGGGTAGCTTCTACCTGTTCCTCCTGGGACACAGTCTGGGGGAAGTCAATGGCTTGTGAAAAGTCTGACCACCCTGAGCCCCCTATACTGAAAAGGCCATAGGTAGATGCTCCCGTTGGCAGCCCCAGCTAAGCCTCCAGCTGACATCCAGTGGCCAGCCATGTGATGAGTGGTCTTGGACGTTCAGCCCAGTTGAGCTTTCAGACAATGGCAGCCCAGGTCAACCTCTGACTGCAACCACATGAGAAACTTGAAGCCGGAATTGCTCAGCTGTGCCCTTCCCCAGATCATGAGCAAAACGCAATGGCTGTTTTCAGCTGCCAAGTTTTGGGGTAATGTGTCAGGCATCCATACTACATGGAATAGGCCATTTCTTCAGTGCTTTCTCCTTCACAAAGACCTCCGTAGTCCTAACATCTCAGAGTCGACTTGATGTCCCCACTGGATCATGTCCCATCCCAGCCTGCTGACATCTCAAACGTAACATGTCCAAAAATAAACTCTGGGTCCCAGGCCTGTCTCTCACTGCTTAGTCTTCCCTGTCCAATAAATGGCACATCCATTCCCAGCTGTGTAAGACAGAAGTCTGGGCATCATCCTTGAATTCTTTCTTCCTGTCAACCCCACAGGCAATCTCTCTGAAAGATCTGTTGGCTTTACCTCTAAAATGCATCTCAGGTCGGATACAGTGGCTCACACCTGTAATCCCAGCACTTTGGGAGACCGAGGCAGGTGGATCACCTGAGGTCACAAGTTTGAGACCAGCCTGGCCAACATGATGAAACCTTGTCTCTGTTAAAAATACAACAACTAGTCAGGTGTGGTGGCAGGTGCCTATAGTCCCAGCTACTCAGGAGGCTGAGGCAGGGAATCGCTTGAACCTGGGAGGCGGAGGTTGCAGTGAGCCGAGATTGCACCACTGCACTCCAGCCTGGGCGACAGAGCAAGACTCCATCTCAAAAAAAAAAAAAAAAAAAATTCAACTGGGCATTGTGGCACATGCCTGTAATCCCAGATACTTGAGAGGCTAAGGCAGGAGAATCGCTTGAAACTGGGAGGCAGAGGTTGCAGTGAGCCAAGATCGTGCCACTCCAGCCTGGGCAACAAGAGCAAAATGCCATCTCAGAAAAAATAAATAAAAATTAATAAATAACATAATAAAATGCATCTCAAAGCTGTTATCTTCTCTCTACCTCCCCGGCCACCACCCTAGTCTAAGCCACCATTGTTTCCCTCCTGGCCACACTGTAACCTCTTGGTTACCCTACTTGTGCCCTTGCAAGCCTTCCCTTTGTGTCAATTCATTCTCCTCACAAGGGCCAGAGAGATTTTCATAACATACAAATCAAATCATGGCACTCCCAGTGGCTGCCCATGGCACTGAGAATAAATCTAAACTCCTTTCTGTGGTGCTCAATTGGGTACTCCCTGCCTGGACTCAGGCCTCTAACCTCTCTTTCCAGTCTTCCCCACAGTGCGTGGAAACAAAAGGAAACAGCATTTGCAAGGAATGTCAGAAAGCTGCCAAATTTATCTCTACCTCCTTTCCTATTTCTGGGATTTGTCCTCCCCTGTGAGGTTGGACCCCAGCGGAAACAGCCAATTAGCTTCCTCAAGTCCGCTCCTGCCACCCTAGCCTTCTCTCTGGTCCTTGGCTGCCTTTGACTCTTCTCCTTTTGCAGGGGCTGTGCGTGGGCTATGACCTCTGCCTGGAATGCCTTTTCTTCACTCTTCCGGTGGCTGGCTCCCTCCCACCATTTGGGCCTGAGGTTAAGTGTTACGCTCAGAGAGTCCTATGAATATTCCATCTAGAGAGGGTTCCCCTCAATCATCTACATTTTGCCCTTACTGCACATGCATTTATTTGAATGTTTACTTGTTTCTCGTGTCTTGTCCACTGCTTGTCCCCTAGTGCTTGGTGCACAGTTAGCACTCAATAAAGAGATTGTTATTGATGTGCACAGTAACAGTAGCTTGCTGTAGTCCTGTACTATGCTGAGCACTCCACATGCTTCATTTGCAATCATTTTCTGTGGCAGGATGGGCAAGCATTATCCCCATACCTCAGGTAGGAATACTGAGTCCCAGAAAGGTTAGGGGACTTGCCTAAGGCCATGTAGCCGCTAATAAGTGAAACCCAGGTCTCCTGACTACTGATCAGGTGCTCTTCAAAAGCAGAAGTGAAAGGGTGATGCAGGAGAGGTGTGTGGTAGGTCACTGTTCCTAATTCTTCAAGTCTTTCATTGTGTTTTGGTCTCTGTGACCTAGGCTGGAGTGCAGTGGTGATCTCGGCTCACTGCAACCTCAGCCTCCCGTGCTCAAGTGATTCTTGTGCCTCATCCTCCCAAGCAGCTGGGATTACAGGCAGGAGCCACCATGCCTGGCTAATTTTTTGTAGAGAAGGGGGGTCTCACTATGTTGCCCAGGCTGGTCTCAAACTCGTGGCTCAAGTGATCCACCTGCCTTGGCCTCCCAAAGTGCTGGGATTATAGGCGTGAGCTAACATACCTGGCCCACTCATTTTTTTAACTGGGCAACTCAGCATCTACATCCCTGCCTTCTGAAAAGAACAAGAGAGAAGGAGACAGTCTGGGCTCTGGCCAGAGGTGTGTGGGGGAAGGACCACTCTCACTACTTGCCAGAGAAGCATCCTTCCTGGAGGTGGTCTTGGCCCCTTTAAATACCATAGAGATCAGCTGCGGGCCGGGCCGTGCTGACAGTGGGAGCTGGCTGGGATGCTGGCCAGCTAACTCAGACTATCTCTGGGCTTCATCTGCATGAGAATTGGAGTCCATGGCACTGTGTGGATTCAAACCCATCTACCTACACTGTGCATCTTTGTATATGTGTGTGGGGTCGTGCACAGTGGGCGAGGGCTGTTCAATTGTGTCCTAAGAGTTGGGTCCTCTCTCAATTACTTTAACTCATGAATTCATTTATATTTGAGAAGCCAGAGGCCATGCATCCTTTTGTCTGCATTTAGACATTTTTAGCAAACAGTTAACGTTTATATATCTCTTTTTAATTTTTAATTTTTATTTTTTAAGAGACAGGGTCTGTTCTGGTCACCCAGGCTGGGGTGTAGTGGTGCAATCAGCTACAGCCTCCATCTCCTGGGCTTGAGTGATCCTCCTGCCTCAGCCTCCCTAGTAGCTGGAACTACACGCAGACGCCACCATGTCCATGCCTAGCTCATTTTTACATTTACTTGTAGAGGCAGAGTCTTGCTTTGTGGCCCCGGCTGGTCTTGATCTCTTGGGCTCAAGCAATCCTCCTGCCTGGACCTCTCAAAGTGCTGGGATTACAGGTATGAGCCCACCATGCCCAGCTTAGATTTCTCTCCAAAAAGTGCAAATAGCATTAAGAATGTTGTTCCAATTTTCTGAGTGTACAAAGGGTGCAGAAATGATCATGTCCATTCTGTTTTAGGGACCTGGCAATGGCATAGCAATCAATCCAGTCATGTCCAGATTGACCACCGCATTCAAGGCCTTCACCCCACATCCCACCCTTCCTTTCTGGTTTCGTCTCCAACTCCAAACCCCAAACCTCTCACCACTCCCACTTGTGCTCTTTCCTGAGCTTAACCTTCCCCTTGCTCTTCCTCCAGTTCTCCTCTTGGAGGCCTCTGCCCACTCAGGAAGCCTGTTCACATATCCTGGCCCTTGTGAGGACCTGGCTGACTCCCCAGACTTGCTCCTCCACCTTCTGCCTGCTCATGGTAATATGTTCAGGTCTCCACTGAGGCTTCTGTTGTGGGGCCTGCATGCATGTTTATGAGTGAGCTCCTGGAAGCAGATCTGGGTTGTCATTATTAATACGACTGCTATAGTTTGGATGTTTATCCCCAAACCTCATGTTGAAATTCTCAAGTGGGGGCCTAATGGGAGGTGTTTGGGTCACAGGGGCAGATGCCTCATGAATAATCTATATTATTCATGAATTAATAATATATCAATCATATGATTAACAATAATATATAAATTATTTTATATAATAATATATCAATTATATAATTAACAATATATTAATTATAATTACATATTAATAATATATCAATCACATTATATCATAAATTATATCATTATCAATAATATATTAGTTATATAATTAATATATATTATAGCTATTAGTTATATTATATATTACTCTATATTAATATAGATTAATAATTACTTGTTAATATTCTTTATATAGATTATTAAGATTATATAATACCCTCCTTGAGTGGGTGGTGAGTGAGTTCTTGCTCTGTTAGTTTCATGAGAACCAGCTGTTAAAAAGAGCCTGGCAGCCAGCATGGTAGCTCACACCTGAAATCTCAGAACTTTGGGAGGCTGAGGTAGGAGGATCACTGGAGACCAGTTGTTCAAAACCAGCCTGGGCAACATAGAGAGACCCTGTCTTTACCAAAAATAAAACCTAAAAAATCCACCCAGGGCAGAGTGTACATGTCTGTAGTTCTGGCTACTTGGAGGCTGAGGTGAGAGGATCGCTGATTGTACCACTGCACTCCTGCAGTCCAGCCTGGGCGACAAAGTGAGACCCTGCCTTAAAAAGAAAAAAAAAAGGGCCAGGGCATCTCCCCTCTCCTCTGTCTCGCTTCCCCCCTCACCACGTGATCCCTGCACAGCCAGCTCTCCCAGAGTGGAAGCAGCCTGAGGCCTTCACCAGATGCAGATGCTCAACCTTGAATTTCTCCAGACATCAGAATCATCAGCCAAATAAGCTTTTTTGTTTTGTTTTGTTTTGAGACAGAGTCTTACTCTGTCACCCAGGCTGGAGTGCAATGGCACGATCTTACCTCACTGCAACCTCTGCCTCCCAGGTTCAAGCAATTCTCCTGCCTCAGTCTCCTGAGTAGCTGGGACTACAGGCATGTGCCACCATACCTGGCTAATTTTTGTATTTTTCGTAGAGACAGGGTTTCACTATGTTGGCCAGGCTGGTCTCGAACTCTGGACCTCGGCCTCCCAAAGTGCTGGGATTGCAGGCACGAGCCACCACGCCTGGCCAATAAGTCTTTTTGAATTTATAAATTACCCAGCCTCTGATATTCCCTTATAGCAACACTAAGTGGACTAAGACAACAACCTACCACAGTGCCTGGCATACAGCAGGTGCTCAGAAAAGTGCTGGGTAGGCTGGGCGCAGTGGCTCATGCCTGTAATCCCAGCACTTTAGGAGGCCAAGGCGGGTGTATCACCTGAGGTCAGGAGTTTGAGACCAGCCTGGCCAACATGGCGAAACCCCGTCTCTACTAAAAATACCAAAAATTAGCTGGGTGTGGTGGCGTGTGCCTGTAATCCAGCTACTTGGAAGCGCGAGGCAGAATTGCTTGAACCTGGGAGACAGAGGTGGCGGCGAGCCGAGAGTACGCACTTCAGGAATGCTGGGGTAGTTAAGTGCCCAGGTCTGAAGGCACAGACCCCTGAATCCTCCTCCTGCATCTTCCTTCCTGGGCCCCTTTCTGAGCCTCAGTGCCCTCATCTGTAAAAAAGGGGGGATCAGTGACAGCTCCCACCTCAGAGGCCACGGGGAGTTGTGAAGATGAACTTTACAACACGGGTGGATGTACAACACTCAGCACAGCCTATGGCCCCCAACAAGCACCCAGTAAATGGCAAGGACGACTAATAGGAAACTTGAAGTCCGGTCACCTATCTCCCAGGAAGGAGCCTGGTATCCTGAGAGAACAGCTCCTAGAAAGGCTGCCTGCTGGCGGCTGGGCTCGATGAGGGCTGGGATGGGCCCTCCTTCCTGACAGATCCCTGGCTCCCCTCTACCCTAGGGCCCTGTTCACAAACCCTCTCCAGCCCTGCTGCCTCTTCCCTCAGGCCACACATACACAGGATCTTAGGGATTCTTTATTGAATCACAGACAACTCAGGGCATCAGGCCCCAACAGCTGCATTAGAACGCACCTGGGATTGTGAGGGGACTGGAGGGGGAGTGGGGAGAAGACCCACTCTCTCCAGCTTTTCACTACAGGGCCTAAAAACATCAGAAATCACCCCAAGGGAAAGGATGTACGAAATGCCCACCAGAAGGGCGGGGAGTGAAAACCACCCCGAGGGCAGGAGGGTGTGGTGAAGGGTGCTGTGGTCCCGACATTTGTGTGTCCCACAGCCCCCCCACCAACTGGCAAATTCACATGTTGGAATCCTCACCCACAAGGTGATGGTATTAGGAAGTGGAGCCTTTGGAGCTGATTGATTGGGTCACAGGGGTGGAGCCCTCATGAATGGGATTAGTGTCCTTATAAAAGAGGCAGGAGGGGGCTTGCTTGTTTTTGCTTCTACCACGTGAGGATACAGTGAGAAGGCACCATCTATGGATTGGGAAACAGCCCTCAGCAGACTCCCAATCTGCTGGCCCCTTGATCTTGGACGTCCCAGCCCCTAGAACCATGAGCAATATGTTTCTGTTGTTCAGAAGCCCACCCGGCTTATGGCATTTTGTTATGGGAGCCCGCTGGACTACAAGTGGGGCCAGGCAGGCTCTGTCAACCGCAGCCTCAGGAAGAACGTAAAGGTTAGTGTTTTACCTTCACGAGGCAAGCGGCTCAGAACCAGGCTATAACACCTCCCCTGCAGAAATGTGGGGGTGCCAGGCACAGCTGGGGTGGAAGGCTCTTAATCTGGACCCTTGCTTCATCAGCCCCACCTGGGGAGGAAGGCTCTGGGGGAGGCAGAACTGGGAGAAGAGAGAAGCGGCCCCCCAGCTCTGCTTTCAGAAGGCTGTTACCTGAGCCAGCTGCTGGGAGACCAGAGGGGCAGGTGCCACTCAGGGCCAGAGGAGCCACGCAGGTAAATGTGGTGTCAGGGACTGGGGGAGGATGTTAAATGACCCTGTTTAACCTCTAAGAGAAGCATGGTTCTCTCGTGCTCAACAGCTGGACATACAGGGTGGAGATGGGCACATACAGGGTGGAGACCCACCCCGTTCCCAGGCCGCTGCCCAGCAGCCGCTAGGGATCTACTGGTCTCAGAGGGAACTTGCTCATTTCCTCTCTCCATTCAGCCCACACTTTCCTCCGAAGGAAGGCTGGTTTGCGGGCCCAGGGCGAGGCTGCTTGCCCACTGCAGATGGAAGGTTTCCCAACTCTCTCCAGGTGGCTGTGGTGGGGCCACACCTCCTCTCCCTTGAGTACACTGCCCTTGCTGTCCCTTCAAGGTCGTTGCCCCTCCCCGTCCTCAGCGTGATGTGAGGGAGACAGGCCCTGGAGGTGGTGCGAAGGGGTTCAACTCTCACTAGGGTGCTCCCTTGGGAAGGACAAAAGCTCAGAAATAGAAGAGGGTAGAGATGGGTTTGGCAACTTTCTGATATTACTTGTAAACATTGGTTCCTTCTCAACCACTGTATTCTGATTAGGTCTGTAAGTAGCACCCAGTCCACACCACAGCACCCCTCTGGGGTCTGGGAGACCGCCTTCACGGCTGTGCTGGCCCCGCCTGCGTACAGGCCTGGTTCTGGGCCATCCGGGGTGCCTGCGGAGCTCACACCCCCATGGCGCTCTTCTCGCCCTCTTTGGGGCTGGGTGCCTCCGGAGTCTTCTTCATCTCCCAGCCCCTGACCCAGGTGTAGGCGGAGGAGCCGCCCAGCACCATCATGTTGCTCGTCCACCAGAGGAAGCTCTTGGTATCCTCATAGTAGAGCACGGCCAGCACCGTCTGGGCACAGGCCTTGGCCGTGCCCGACACGTTGTGGGTCAGGGGACTGGTGAACTTGATCTGCAATCCTGTCACATAGCCGATGGCAAAGCCAAACAGGCCGCCCAATGTCATCATCCCCCAGAAGTGGGCACTGCCCAGCTGGGCAAAGTCACGCAGGGCCTGAAGCTCCCCGAGCAGCAGGAGCAGGGGCAGGAAGAGGATGCAGGCGTTGGCATTGTTGTAGAAGGTCAGGCGCCAGATGCTGCCATCCACCGCCGGGAGCACCTTCTTGGTGTAGATGGCGTTCAGCGAGACGCAGAGGCTGGCCAGCACACCGAAGACAGTGCCCAGCCACGACAGGGTGCCCTCTGCCCCTTCCTGGTCCACACCAAGCCAGAAGCCCCCTGCAGTGGGGAGAGGAGGAGTGAGGGAAGTGGGGGAAAGAGGGATGAGGAGGAAGAAGGACAGAGAATCTGACACCAAAGGTCACAGACAGTCTTGCTGCCCTCCCCACGCCTCCCCAGGCCTCCCTCCAGTAAACTCTGCACTGTAGGCAAAGCATTCTACAAGGACTCTGGGAGTGGCCCAGGGCAAGAAAACTTCCTCCAAGATACCTTCTAGCAGAGGAGAAGGACATTAAAACAAATAGCTTCCCAGTTACTTCTTTAATTACAATTGTAAGAATTGTAATGAGTTCCATAAAGTAGTACAGGGTACTGTGAGAACCCCTAAGTGGGTGACTGTGCTGACCTGGGGCCTCTGAAAGTAACATTTGAACTGAGTTCCAAAGGATGAGTGCCACTTAGTGATTTAAGGTGACCCTGAGTAAATGACTTACAGTGTCTAAGCTTGTATAGAATGAGAGCCTATGATGTCATCATGGGGAGCATTAAGTTAGAATCACTTGTGTCATTTGGGGCAGTGATTCTGGGACTCTTTTGTGTCACCTCCTGCTCAAAGAGCTTCTATGGCTCCCCACTTCTGCCATTGGGTCCATACTCCTTGGCATGGCAGGCGGGGCTCCCTGCACCCTTGCCAGCCCTTCCTCTGTCCTGTGGTCGCCCCAGCCTCCCTGCTTCTCTCCCTGCTTCTCTCCTTGCTTCTTACCCTGGGCCTCAGTGTCCTTGCTTATATCCTTTGCCAGAAACACCCTCCTCCTTTCTGGGAGATTCTACTCATCTGTCAAAGTCAAAGCTGGCCTCTCTCGGGGAATCCTTTCCTGATAGCTCCAGAACCTGGCCTCTTACTGCTTCACTTTCCTTCAAAGCCCCTTGCCTGCTCTGGGCTGCTAGGCCCCTGCCTATGGTTTTCAGCCAGATCGCATGCTCCCAGAAGGCAGGGGCTGAATGGTGCCTTTTATACTTCCTGCCACAGCATCCGGCAACAGGAGGTAGTGGGGAAAGCTTTGGGGTCAGAGGGATTTGGCCTCCAATCATGCGCCGCAATTTAGAAGCTGAGTGGCCTGGGAGAAGTTCCTTAACATCTCTGAGCTCCAGTTTTCTTCATCTGTAAAGATCTGGGTCACCTCCCTGTCCTCCACTCCAGCCAATCTACTCTCCCACTTGCAACTGCAATGATTGTCCTGAAGTCCAGATCTGCCCAGGCCGTGCCTTGGCGTGAATCCTCTCTGTGCCTCTCCACTGCCTTCGGGAGAAATTTGACTCACTCACTGTGGCTCTCTGGGCCTGCACCACGTGGAGTTTGCCTGACTGGGCAGCCTCGTGTCTGGTGAGTTTCGCTGTGGCCCAGCATGCACGTGCTCTTCCTTCTGTCTAGAATATTCTGTCCATACTTCTTCCTCTAAACCCAGTTTCTGAACTTCCTCCAGAAGGCCTGCTTAGACTGCCCTGTCCCGGGGTCCCCTCCCTCCCTCAGGGCTCCTACAGTACCTCTGATGCCTCATCGAGGTCCTTACCATACTAGTGTATCTGTCACCACCACGCCCTCCAGGAGTGTAGGAGCCAAAGTTATCTTTTCCAATCTTGTATCCCCAAAACCTGGCACAGTGCCTGGCATGTGTTTAGCCACTAGTTTCTAGTCATGGAATGAACGAATGAATGAAAGTTGTTCCGGAGGTGGTCGTGAGTATTAAAGGAGGCAGGATACCTCCTACATCATAGGCACTCAACATGCAGCACAGTTCTCTTTTTTCTTTGTTTTTTTTGAGACAGAGTCTTGCTCTGTCACCCAGGCTGGAGTACAGTGGTGCGATCTTGGTTCACTACAGCCTCCACCTTCCGGTTCAAGTGATTCTTGTGCCTCAGCCTCCCGAGTAGCTGGGATTACAGGTGCGGACCACCATGCCTGGCTAATTTTTGTATTTTTAGTAGAGTCAGGGCTTTCCCATGTTGGCCAGGCTGGTCTCGAACTCCTGACTTCAGGTGATATGCCTGCCTCAGCCTCCCCAAGTCCTGGGATTACAGGTGTGAGCCACCATGCCCAGCCTAACCACTGAGCCCGGCCCTCCTCTTTCTTGGCAGAACCTTTGCACAAGGGGTGCCCACAGACCTGCTGGGGGGTGGGGTGAAGGGGGCAGAGGGCTGCACCACCCACTCACGTGCTTGGCTAGAGCACCCCCAGCCCTCCTGCTGGTTACTTTCTGAGTCTAGAAGCAACTGCAACCTCAATGTTCTAGATCCCAGCGTGATTCTCGGCCAGAGGGAACTTTTTTTTTTTTTTGAGACTGAGTCTCACTCTTATCACCCAGGCTGGTGAGCAGTGGCACAAACTTGGCGCAATGCAACCTCTGACTCCAGGGTTCAATCACTTCTCCTGCCTCAGCCTGCTGAGTATCGAGGGTTACAGGCACACGCCACCACACCCAGCT
The DNA here is from genome assembly GCA_963573385.1 of Cacajao melanocephalus. Lineage (NCBI taxonomy): Eukaryota > Metazoa > Chordata > Mammalia > Primates > Pitheciidae > Cacajao > Cacajao melanocephalus. The sequence continues at coordinate 46,583 of CAUYLG010009529.1, forward strand.
AATTTTTTTATATTTTTAGTAGAGACAGGGTTTCACCATGTTGGCTAGGCTGGTCTCGGACTCCTAACCTCAGGTGATCCATCTGCCTCGGTCTCCCAGAGTGCTGGGATTACGTGATGTGGCGGTGGGGAGCTACGAGGGGAGGCCTAGATACTTGTCTGAGACTCATCTTCCCCCACAAGGAGGAAGAAAGAGGAAACACTGCAGATAGGGGGCCAGGTCCTGGGCCAGCAGAGAGCACCTACCTCCCTGGCCCCTGTCCCAGTCAGGCAGGCCAGTGAATGCACCATTCTCAGAAGCTACCTCACCATAAGCTACTTGGATTACTTTTGGGATTTGGGCCCAGTTACCCTAGTGACTTTACCTTCCTGCGAGCAAATTCTCCTACTGGGAGGCTCCATCCCCTAGTCCATTCCTGGGAGGGTCAGCAGGAATGTAGTAGAGAGCCCTGGGGCATCTGAGGAGGACAGGGAGGAGGGGAGGTGCATCTGCTCCCCAGAGGGGTAAGTGGAAGCAGGCTGTGAGAGTTCTGGCAGGGAGGGGTCTTGGCAGCTCTTTCCACTCTAACCATGACCTTCTCCCCTCTCTCCTCTTGGACCCAGCAGCCCTAGATCCAGCAGTTGCTCAACAAGAAGAAACATTTTCTGGGACAGGTGGCCTGGGATGGGTCCCTTCCCCCACCAACTGGTGCATCTAGCTTGGGACTCTGAGCCACCAGCAAAGAATATGATATGTAGGCCAAATAAGAAACTTTATGGCACCAAGAAAAACCTGTACAGGTTCAAATGAGGAGTCCATTCCTAGACGACACAGCCCTGGGAAGACTCAGAGGGAAGGGGATGCTGGAGGCTCTCTAACCCAGTATGGGGCCCAGTAAAATATGCAGTGATGGGTATGTTCTATATCTTGTGCTGTCCAATACCGTAGCCCTCAGCCACATGTGGCTGCTGAGCCCTTGAAATGTGCCTAGAGAATCAGGTTGTCACATCTGCTAATGAGGAAATGAATGTTTAACATATTGCTGAATTTTAATTAATTTAAATAAGTGGCCAGTGGCTACTGTATTGAATACCGAAGTTCTAACCTTCAAGAAGAGCACAGTGGGTAGAAGCGCAGACCTGGGAGTCTGGCCAATCTGGGTTTGCATCCCAGCCTAGCTACTTGCTAGCTGTGCGGCCCTGGGCAAGGAACAGAACCTCTCTGAGCTTCTGTTTCCCTGTGTGTATGGAGATGACCAGTGGTAGTGATGCCACAGCCCAGGAGACCTTTGGGAGAACAAAGGAGATGCTAGATGTGAAATAATTCGCACAATTTCCCCATCAATAATAATTATTTTTTAAGGGTCAAGTCCGGGAAGACAGCAGAGGCCTCTCAAAGCATATCGCCTGCTGCTGTCTCAGGTGCTATCCTGAGCTGGCAGAGAGTGATGGTATATTTATTAAAAGATGTATTGCTCTCTACTAAGAGCACTGGATGGGAAATCAGGACACTTGAGCTCTTGAGAAACAACAGAGTACAGTGGTCGGGCGTGTGAAGTGTAAAGCCAGATTACCTGAGTTCAGATCCCAGCTCTGCCACTTACTAGCTGGGTGATCTCGGATAAGTTACTTAACCTCTCTGTGCCTTGGTTTTTCCCTCTGTAAAATGTGAATTAAAATCCCATCTTGTTAGAAGGATTAGGTGAGTTAATATGGCTAAAATCTATGTGCATGGCACATTTTAATCACTCAACAAATGTCAGTTGCTTTTGCTGCTGCTATTATTATTATTATTGTTGTTGTTCTTGCCCTGGTTGGGCTCCTAACTTACTGGGTGACCTTTAGTAAGTTACTTGCTCTCTCTGTGCCCCGAGGCTCTTTCTCCTGTGACTGCTGCACCAATGAAACTGGGACAGATGAAGTCCTAGGATGCCTAGAAGGGTTGTTCTTCAGGGTTTTAGTCCCCATAACCACCCTATCCCCACTGGGCCCCAGCTGCCACTCACCGATGATGATGCTGCAGGTGAGCAGGGCATAGAAGGAGGTGGTCTGCTTGAGCAGCAGGTAGGAGAGCAGCACGTTGAAGACGGTGGTGAGCGAGCGGCCCACATTGTAGAAGGCCACACCGACGTACTTGAGGCAGAGGTTATTGAAGGTGATCATGCCAATGAAGACCACCGACAGGGGCAGGACGCTGCGGGCCACCCTGAGGTCCAGGCGCAGGCTGGGGAAGTCCACGGCACCAGGGCAGCAGGTGGCCAGTGCGCTCAGGCCCTTGCACAGCAGCGTGGTCACCAGGCACTGGTAGAAGGTGACGAAGATGGGGGTGTCCAGCTGCAGGGAGGGGCTGTCCAGCAAGTACTTATTAAGGAACACCATGGAGATGGAGGTGACCCAGTAGAGGGAGACCACCAGCGTGATCTGTAATGCCCGTAGCAAAAAGGGCTTCTCCCCACTGGCCTCTGCCTCTGTAGAGGGGTCTGAGGCCCCGGTCAGCGCCATGTGCAGGATCCTGGACCGCTTCAGAGGGACCCTGTTCATGGTAGCAGAGAAGCTGGGTCACCCTGTGGCCACAGCTCTGATTCCCTGGAGTCCAGGGCACTGAGCTCACTTGTGTTCTCTGCAAGCCGCAGACCTCAATTGTCATATGGGGGCTGGCCTAGAGGCCTCCCCAGCGTCCTCATGGATAGAGAGTTTCTACTTTGGGGTGAGCTCAGCTGTGCCGACCCACAACCTGCTCCCACCCCGAGGGGGCTCCTGAGACAAGACACAGGGCAAGGGGAGGGATAGGCTAAGACGGTGGGGCCAGGACAGAGAAGACCTGTGGAGGGAAAGGAGGCTGGGGCCTAACAGGAAAGGGTCGCAGAGAGAAAGCAGGGGAGAGGAATGGCAGGACGGGGCAGGAGGAGGAGCGCGGGGCCGAGGGTGAAGAGGTGCGGAGAGAGGGCAGCATGGGCTGCTGTGGAAGGGAGAGGCTGGCAGGGAGAGGCAGGCGTGCAGGGAGCAGCCGGAGGCCGGGCGCGGCTGGAGGGAAAGTTGGGGAGGGGTCAGAGGGGCTAGGGGCTAGGGGCTGGTGGCTGCAGGACCCGGGAAGGGGCTGGGCCGGCGCCCACGTCGCGCCGCCTTCTCCGGCTCAGCCCGGGAGCCTCCGGACGACTGAGGCCGCCTCCCCAAGAGGCGGGCCCAGGACTCACTTCCTGACACGCCCCCACCCCGCCTTAAAGATCCCGCACGCCCCGCGCCGCCCTTAAAGGTACAGCCCCGGCGAGACGGCGTTCGCCAGTCGCCATCCCAGTCCCTTCTCTCCGCCGTCTGCTGCTGGCGGGGGGACCTCGGCATCCACCGAAGGTTTTTCTGGGTGCTAGAGCCTCGCCCCGCTTCCTGGAAGGGGTCCATCACCCTCGCCCGCACACTGTCAGCTCCATCTGCCCTGGAGCCTCCGTCCCCCGACTCGGCTCGGCTCGGCCCGGCTCGGCTCGCAGGTCCACGTCCGGGAACCCGGACCCAGGACCCGGGCCGCGCTCCGCGAGCCTGGGCCCCACCGCCTCCGGAGACCCGCGTTGCAGCCCCGCGTCCCTCTGCCAACCTGAGCTCACTCTTCCACAGCAATGTTGTGGTCCCTCCTTTCCCCCATTTTCACGGCCCCCAGGCCCCCTCCCGAGCCCGAGACCCCCGCAGCGCTCCCAGAGGCCGGAGGCCACGTCGCCGCTCTCGGACATAGTCTGTCTTCCCTGTGGCCCTATCGAGACCCTCTGGGAGGCCCGGATCCAAGATTCCAAAGGCTCAAGGCAGCATCTCTTACCCTTTCCAGAAAATACTGTTCCCTCGCCCGGTCCAGCCGTCAGCTCCGGCGCCCCGGCCTGCGTCCCCGGGCCGCGAAGGCGACCTGGCGCTCACCTCCTCCGGTGCACTGGGCGCCCGCCCTGCCACCCCGCGCCGCACCTGCAGCGCCGCACCCTGGGCCGCGCCCGCGGGGTCGACTTCCTGCTTTCCGCCCCGGGCCTGGGCGCCGTGCCAGCCTCGCCGGCCTGCTCACAGCATAGGGCCCGGGGGTTCGGCGGAGAGGCGGCGTTCTCCCCGGTCGTGGGAGGAGGCCCCCTCCTCTTTCCAAGGCTACTCCTGTCCTTGGTACCCCCGCCCACCCGGGACCCCCGCTTCAGTTACTGCAGCTGGCAGGTCCCGGGACCTGGCTGTATTCCTGGCCCGCCGCGCTCCCGGCTTGCATTTCCAGAAGTGCGTGCGGGGACCACCCGGATTCTTGCAGCGGGCAGCGAGGGGAGTGTCCTTCGCCCCTTCCACGGCCGGGGCCTGGGAAGTCTAGCCCCGGGTCCGCCACTCACCAGGCAGCCCGGGGGACCCGGAGGACCGACTTCTCTGGTTCGCGCTCTAGCATCTGCGTTGGGCAGGCCACTTCCTCCGGTGGCCTGAGTTCTTTTCATGGTAAAACTAAGGGGCTGGGCTTGACCTGTGGGTCCCAGCCTTCTTGCCCAGAACTCTAGGTGGTATGGTCGAACATGTTTGTAATATTTGTAATATTGCAAGCACCATTTAATTAGTGCCTTTAGTTAATGCATAAGATGATGTCATGTCTGGGGTTTGTTTTAAAATACCAATTTTTTTTAGTATTTACTCTTTTTGAGACGGAGTCTCACTCTGTCGCCCAGGTTGGAGTGCAGTGATGCGATCTCAGCTCACTGCAACTTCTGCCTCCGGGGTTCAAGCGATTCTCCTGCCTCAGCCTCCCGAATAGCTGGAATTACAGGCATCCACCACCATGACCGGTTAAGTTTTGTATTTTTAGTAGAGATGGGGTTTCACTGTGTTGGCCAGGGTGTTCTCCAACTGCTGACCTCAGGTGATCCGCCGGCCTCGGCTTCCTAAAATGCTGGGATTACAAGCGTGAGTCACCACGCCCGACCTCAGAAAGATTATTTAAAAAGGTCAATAGATTAAACAAGATAAGCCATGTTGATAGTTGAAGCTGGGCATAGACACACCAGGATCCGTTATAAGAGTTTCCTTACTTTTTTTAGTCCTTGATGGTTTAAAAATTTTTTTTAAAAAAAAGTTTCCTTACTTTTATGTAAATTTGCAAATTTTCAGAATAAAAAGGTAAAACCTATATAGTACATTTAAACTCTCCGATTCTAACTGCACCAACCTTCACTGGAGCTGAGTGCATCGCTGGGTGGGCTGTAGGGAAATGAAGGGCAGTGAAATAAACAGCAGCCCCAGAGCGAGCCTGCCCCACACCCTACCCTATTCCACCAGCTCCAGGTACTAGCGCTCCCCATTCCTCCTCAAGGGTTGAGATTCCACTTCCTAGTTATGGGGCTGTTCTCCACCTGGAGGATACCATCTGCTTACCTTGTTACTTTTGGAAACAAAATATCCCTGTGGGGAAGGAAAGGCTTAAAAGAGATTGAGCTGAACCCCACCTGGAGAGTCTACCTCTGGGATTTTCCTTTGAAGGTATGGGTTTTGGTTTATTAAGAGTGATGCGTGCCTGTTCCAGTCCCTCCTCTCTTATGCCCGAGAGTTCACCATGACAAATAATTTGACAGGGAGGGCAAACTTGTCTCTGAGAGGTCCTGGTGACCTGGAAGGGCCTTCTCCTTGGCACATTAGCAGGAATTAATTTGTCTGATGACTACTGCAACCTTGAGCTGGAGGGAGAGCTATATATTGTATATAGGCTCAGTGCTGCATGTGTGGGGGACAGTCTGGGCTCTCTATGGAGGCCAAAGTACACCCCTGTCTCCAATCTCTCATCTTACATCATAACTGAAGTCCTGTCGTTAGTGTGACTCCCTTGGATTAAGGTTGTAACAGACCAGTACAGCAAGTTTCCCGCATTCTGATCCTTTTCATCCCTTACGAGGGAAAGGAGTGGTGGGATGTTTCTTAGGGGGTCTGAGGACCCCAGGAATTGTGTACCTTGCATAAACAGTTTGCTTTTGAATTTCTTTAAGAAATATCAGTTGTTTAAACCATCCACAAAGGGTGAAGTTTTAGATCTTGCCAAGAGTAATTACTCAGGGTGTTAATTTGGTGTGATGAGGAGCATAAGATCATCAACGTGGCAGCTGAAAGGCTGTAATAGTAGCTTTATGGGTGTAGCCTCATTTTCTTGCCTTGGCTGGGAGCCACTAATAATGTCAGCAGGAAATTATTTCTGCCAGTCACAGTGAACAGAACTAACTTCCCAGGTGCAGGGGTCAGTGGATCTGTAACTATATGGCTTGAGAACTTCTGGGAACACACAGACATTGACTCTCCCACCCTTTGAGTTCAACAAGGACTCATGAGCCGACACTCCTAGTTGTCTACCAAAATTCACTCCCCCATTCATCCAAAATAATTGGATTGTAGCTAGTCTCATGGTTGCCCCATCAAAGACTACATTTCCCAACCTTCCTTCTAAGTAGATGAACCATGTGACAGTGGATGGTGGAGGGAGGTGTCTTGGTGAGTTCAGCGTGCTATATCAAAAATACCATAGATTGGGTGGCTTAAACAGCGAGTATTTATTTCTGACAGTCTGGAGGTTGGGAGGTCCAAGATCAAGGCCCAGGTAGATCTGGGGTATGGTGAGGTACTATTTCCTGCCTGTAGAAGGCTGCTTTCTCCTTATATCTTCACCTGGCAGATAGATGGGGGTGGAGTGGGGATAGGACTCATGTCTTTTCTTATAGGAGCACTAATCCCACCATGAGGGCTCCAGTCTCATGACATAATTACCTTTCAAAGACCCATCCCCAAATACCAGCATGTTGGGGCCTAAGGGTTCATTTGAGTGTATGAATTTTGGAGGGACACCTTCAGTCTGTAGCAACAGGTGAGAGATGCTACTTTCTAGGTCAGGGTCTTAAAAAACTTTAGGAGTGTGTTCCTGCATGCTTTTTCTTCCTCTTCCCATAACCTGGAAACCAAATGAATCTATAACCCAGTCTTGACCACGAGGACAAGGACAGTGTCTTAGGGGCTGTGGAGGAATGCGATGGAAAGTGCCAAGGTCCCTGATTCTGTGGAGCAGAGCCACCTGCCAGTGTGGACTGCGGGAAATCAACTTAGGTTCCCGAATACCTACGTAGTTCTAAAGGGGTCTCTTTGCTACAGCAGCAAGGCCTTTACCCACATGCCTACTGGAATGTAATTTCCTCCTCACACACATATTTTCTAGGCAAAATTCTGAAGGCATGAAATTGTTCAATCTCTCTGTTCCTGTCTCTCTCTTTTGCTTTCTCTCTTGCAGTTTCCCATCCATCCATCCATCCATCCATCCATCCATCCATTTATCCATCCATCCATTCATCCATCCATCAGTCATCCATCCACAATCCATCCATCCATCCATTTATCCATCCACCCATTCATCCATCCACCATCCATCCATCCGTCTATCCATTCATCCATCCATCCATCCATTTATCCATCCATCTATCAATCATCCATCCATTTATCCATCCATCCATCAATTCATCCATCCATTCTTCCATCCATCTATCAATCATCCATCCATCCATCCATCTGTCCATCCTGTCCTTATCCAGGATCTAGCACAATGCCTGCCACAGTAGGTGCCTAGTGCCTCTTTGCAGAATGAATGGAAGTCAGACTGTGGGTAGGAATGCCTGGAAATCAGGGCCAATTTATGAACTTTATTGACCTTAATCCCTGAAAAGTTTATAGGGCTTCTCATTCATCCCATATATAATTCAAAATAAAAATTAATATGAAACTACAAAATACATGTAAGCAGAGCAAAAATATATTTTTTCTCATTATTACTGGAAAGCTCTTTTGAAAATGGTAAGTTATTTCTAGAAAAAAAGGTATGTCTTCCTTTGCTAGTACTTGCGGCAGATATCACCAATCATCTATTTCAGGAGTTGGCAACATTTTCTGTAGAAGGCCAGAGAGTAAATGTTTTAGATTCTGTGGGCCATATAGTCTCTGTCGAAGCTACTCAACACTGCTATTAAAGTATTGTAATGGGTGCAGCTGCATTTCAATAAAACTTTATTTATAAAAAGGAGGGATGGAGAGAAGTTGGTTAATGGGTATAAAAATACAGTTAGATAGAAGGACTAAGTTCTAGTATTAAATAGTACAGTAGAGGAATTATACCTAACAAGAATTTATTGTATATTTCAAAATAGCTAGAGGAGAAGAATCGTAATGCTCCTAACATAAAAGGTAAGTGTTCGAGGTAATGGCTATCCCAATTACTCTGATTTAATCATTACACATTATATACATGTATCAAAATGTCACATGTACCCCAAAAGTACAATTATGATATATCAATAATTTTAAAAAAGTTAAAAAAGTAGTCAGCCAGATTTGGTTCACTGGTTGTATTGCAGACCTCTGGTTTACTCTATATTAAGTTACTCTTCTTGGCCGAGCATGGTGGCTCATGCCTGTAATCCCAGCACTTTGGGAGGCTGAGGTGGGCAGATCAATTGAGGCCAGGAGTTCCAGACCAGCCTTGCCAACATGGTGAAACCTCATCTCTGTTAAAAATACAAAAATTAGCTCAGTGTGGTGGTGCACATCTCTAGTCCCAGCTGCTTGGGAGGCTGAGATAGGAAAATTGCTTGAGCCTGGGAGGTGAAGGTTGTAGTGAGCTGAGATTGTGCCACTGTACTCCAGCCTGGGCAACAGAGTGAGACTGTCTCAAAAAAAACCAATTCTTCCTTTTTACTAACATTACCCATGTTTTGTTTATAAGTCAACTTGTCAACATGTTTCACCTCAAAGCGGTTACTTGCTAGAGGTAACCATGTGACATAATTTTGGCCAGTGAGTAGTAAGCTGAGGATTTCTGGGAAAGTTTTTGCTTTTTTCCATAGGTACAGACTTTTTTGCTTTTTTTTCCCCCCCCTTATTTATTCTGCCTATAATGCAGAACTGATGTCTGGAAAGGCAGCAGTCATCTTGTGACCATGAGGCAAAAGTTATAAAGAGGAAAACTAAAGATGGCAGAATAGAAACTTGGAGTTGTCCTGAGTCCTTTAGAGCTTGACTACACCACCCTCCCAGCTCTGGGCTGCCTAAGCCTTATTGTAGGAGATGAATAATCCCTATCAGTTTAAACCTCTCTAGGGTAGTATTCTGTTTTTGGCTGTCGAGGAAAGTCCTAATGTAAAGAGTGCTCTATCGGGCAATTCAGTGTTGCTAGAACTCACGCTGAAAGTTCCAGAAAGGCTTGGGACTGGGCGGTTTCTGGGTCTGGGGCAGCAGTGTAGAGGATTCACTCATCAGGGAGTGAACCCATGCTGATGAGCTGAAGGTGGGGTGGAGAATTCCAAAGGCCCGACAAGGATTGGGAGTGGGAGAGCTGGAATGAGGACAAACAATTCCCAAAGCATGAGATGTGTGGCCAGAAATGAGAGGAGGGGATTCTTGAGGCAAGAACGGGAAAGAGGCAGGGGATTGGCACAGAGCTGGCTCCCCTTTCACGATGACACTTATGAGGTACCACCTTGCATGCCTGGTCTGGCTTCTGGGCAGTGTCTGACTTTGGATGGTGCTGGCCTTTTTGGATCTGTTGAGATGTAGAGTAGTGATATGGTTTGGCTCTGTGTTCCCACCCAAATCCTATGTTGAACTGTAATCCCCAGTGTTAGAGGTGGGGCCTGGTGGGAGGTGATTGGATCACGGGGATGCTTTCTGATGGTTTAGCATCATCCCCCTACTGCTGTCTCATGACAGAGTTCTCCAGAGATCTGCTCGTTTCAAAGCATGTAGCACCTCCCACTTTGCTCTCTTCCTCCCTCTCCAGCCATGTGAGACATGACTCGTTCTTCTTCGCCTTCTGCCTTGATTGTAAGTTTCCTGAGGCCTCCCCAGCCGTGCTTCCTGTACAGCTTGCAGAACTGTGAGTCAGCTAAACCTTTTTTAAAAATAAATTACCCAGTCTCAGGTAGTTCTTTGTAGCAGTGTGAGAATGGACGAATCCAAGTAGTAAAAAGCATTACTTCACAAAACTCCTGAAATATGTATCTGACTAATCTCTGAGCAGGAGCGATGTTTCCCCCATCCTAATCTGTTGGGAGTAATGGTGTCTGTCCCTCTTGGTGGAGGGTATGTCACCAGTGTTAATATTTACTGGACATTGGCTTCATGTCAGGTGTTTCATATACAACATGCCAGTCCTCACAACAATGCTGTGAGGTAGAGCCTACCATCATATCCTTATTTTGCAGAGGAGGGAATTGAGACACAGAGATGTTAAGTCTTTGGTTCAAGGCCACCCAGTGCGGAGGTAAGAGCTAGATTTGAACCCAGGCTAGTTTTACTTCTGAGTAGAAGTTTGTCCCGTGGCATGAGCTCACCTCACTCCCAGAGAGTTTTCCAATTGGTCTTCTAGGTCCTTGGGCCTATGGAGTGATCCTGGCCTTGCTGCTCTCTGTCCTGCTGTTGAGGGGCAGATACGTGCCTAGGGTTGGATTGCCCCAGTCCCAGGGTTCTCTCCACACTGGCACCTGAGAACCCTCCGGCTGATCCATTATCTGGTCTTTTTCTGCAGCTTTTTCGCCCATTAGTCTTATCGCCCACCTAAGCTGTAAGCTGTGGTAGTAGGGAGGATGTTTAAGGATAATCGTTGCTAATAGTTATTGGGCACTTGCTGTTTGCTCTGCCTTGGCCTCAACACTGCATGGATTAATTCCTCTAATCCCCATGATACCTCTGTGAATTGGGCATTCTTACTCCATTTTACAGGAGAGGAAACTGAGGTCTGGAGAAGTAAAATCAACTTGCCTAAGGTCATAGGGGCTGATAAGTGGCAGAGCTGGGATTTGAACCCTAGGTCAACTGATTTACTCCCTTAACTATTAATGTTATTCTGCCTCTCCTTGTATATGTTGCACTTTGTGGTTTACAAAGCGTTTTCACCCACATTAAAAATGGCTCTCAGAACATCAGAGCTTCAAAATACCTTAGAGATTGTCCACTCCCCACTGAAATAGGTCATGAGAGGAATGAGTTGCTCAGGGTCACACAGTTTATGAAAGGACGAGACAGGACTGGAACCCTACTCTCCTAACTGCTCATAGATAGCCCCGCCAGACCCCAGGCTCCTTGCCTGCACTGGGAGCTATCCAAGCACTGGAGCTGTGTCATAGGCATCCTTGGTCCTCTGGCCCGTAGCACAATGCATGATGCACTGTAAGTGCTCAGGAAGTATGCACTGAATGGATGTGAACCCAGGGCTCATGTTATTACTAGACACACCACTCCATTCCAGTACATCTTTGGTATGTCTCATGGCATAGGGCACGATGGCCAGCACATAGTAGGTGTACTGGGTTGAGTAGTATCCCCCCAAATTCATACCCTGAACCTCAGAATATATAACCTCACTTGGAAATAGGATTTTTGCATGTGTATTGAGTTAAAATGGGTTCATCCTGGATTAAGGTGGGCCCTCAGTCCTATGACTTGTGTCCTTATAAGGAGAGGGAGATTTAGTGATGCAGAGACCCAGAGGGGGCACACATTCTGGAAGACCCCGTGCAGACGGAGGCAGAAGGTAGAAATAGAACTGGTGCAGCACCAAGTCAAGAAACTCCAAGGATTGTTGGCAAGCTCCCGAAACTTGGAGAGAGGCACAGAACAGATTCCTCCAGGAGGAACCAATGCAACTGACACCTGCTGATTTTTGCCTTCTGGCCTCCTGAACTGTGAGAAAATACATTTTTGTTGTTTTCAGCTACAAGTCTATGGTAATTTATTACAGCAGCTCTAGGAAACTAATGTAGTAGGTTTGTGAAAAACAAAACCAGAAACTGTTGCTTCACTAATAAATCCCAGGGGGACGACAAAAGCAACAGCTCTTGGCCAGGTGCGGTGGCTAACGCCTGCAGTCCCAGCACTTTGGAAATCTGAGGTGGGTGGATCACCTGAGGTCAGGAGTTTGAGACCAGCCTGGCCAACATGGTGAAACTCCATTGCTACTAAAAATACAAAAATTAGCTGGACATAGTGGCAGACACCTGTAATCCCAGCTACTCAGTAGGCTAAGGCAGGAGTATTGCTTGAACCCGGGAGGCAGAGGTTGCAGTGAGCCGAGACTGTGCCATTGCACTCCAGCCTAGGTGACAAGAGCCAAACTCTGTCTCAAAAAAAAAAAAAAAAAAAAAAAGGCAACAGCTTTGTCTCAAACTTGGCTGGGGGTGAGGGGAGAGAGGGTTCAGCGGCTGACTTAACACTTACTTTGCGAGTCCATGGGGCAGATCCACCTGGAGAGACATCGAGGCATGGCGGAAACCTCCCCAAACTTTTAGCTCTTGGCCTGTTGCCTACAATCTTGAGATTGTAGATAATTTTTCCATCACTTTAGACTTCAGTTTTCCCATCAGTAAAATGGAAGCGGAGCCAGGCTTGATGGCTTCTAAGGTAAAAGACTCTGATTCTCATCCCAGATGGTAAGTGGGTTGTAGGGGAAGGCCTGTTGAAGTCCAGTGGAACTTACTGGCTCATGTCACTGGGAAGACTCAGAGATCTACTAGCTTTAGGCGCAGCATGACCCAGTTATTACAGATCCTGGCCTAGACTCTTGTCCAAGCATTGGTTTTGTTCTGAGGCTCCATGTGATGGCAAAATGGCTTCAACTATTCCACACCTTATACCATTCTGGTTGAAGTCTGGTGGGGGAAAGAAAAATCACTGTTCTTCTAAAATCTTGAGGTTCACTCTGATTGGTCTGGCTCAGGTCACATGATCACCCTGACCAATCACAGTGGCCAAACAGATAGGACCCCCCCCCCCCCCCGCTCTGGTTTAAACCCTGCCTCACAGGCTCTACTCCCTGGGAACTGGGGGTTCCTAGCCAAAGGACCAAACAAGGCGGGCTGAGAGTGGGGGAGGGCTGTGCAAGTGGATTTTGGGAGGTGTTATCACAAGGGAATGAATGCTGGACGACAAGCTACCGGTGTCCATGTGAGAAGCCTGCCTTGGAAGCAGGGAAGGCAATCTGGAAGTTTCTCACTTTGCTCAGAGCTCTCCCACACTGAAGCCTACACCCGGCTACTTATCCTTTAGGGCTCAGTGCAGACGTCCCTTCTTCGGGGAGGGCCTCCCATTAGGTTCGGTATCCGCGATGGTCACTCTGAGCTGCTCCTGTCCATTCGTTTTGTGATAAGACTCGAAGGAAGTGTGCACAGGAGGCATCTAGTAAGAGCATCTCTCGTTGTCTCTCTCTCTCTTTTTTTTTTGTGACAGAGTCTTGCTCTGCCTCCTGGGCTGGAGTGCAGTGGCGCGATCTTGGTTCACTGCAACCTCTGCCACCTGGTTCAAGCGATTCTCCTATCTCAGCCTCCCCAGTAGCTGGGATTAGAGACATGCACCACCACGCCTGGCCCCATTTCTTTTTGATAGCGTCCCATCTCAGCTGTTTTAGTATTCTGGGGCCATCGACCCAGACGCCTGCTCTCCTCTAGTCAATGGCATGACCTAGCCAAAGGTACATAACCCAGGCAAGGCTAATAAGCCAATTATTTACTTTTTCTGTCTCTGAAATGGAATCCAGAGCAGACACAACAACAACAAAGCCTGAAATTGGTTATAGCTGATTCGCAGTTGCAGAAACACCACAGAGACCATTCACGATTTCCTGTAACTGAGATTTCCAGAGATGCCCTGCTGTGGTTCCATCCCAGCCTGATTCTTCAGCTTTTTCTTCAGTTCTGTGAGCTTCCCTGGATTCTTCTAGTAACCATTTACATAACTTGTCTGGAATCTGTATCAATTGAACTTGGGAGGCAGGGAGAAAGGAAAAGAGCAGGGCAGCAGGAAGTGTAGACCAGGATGTGTACATACTGGCCTGTTTGCAGAAGGGCTGCCAGGAGGTGGGTGCAAGTCAAGGTTGGCGTCTTTCTGTCAGTCTTTGCTGTAAATCTGCCAGGTGCAGTGAGGTGGTGGTGAGGTAGGCTTTTGTGGATACCTGGGAATTTGAAATTGGTTTAACAAACGTCTTCAAATGCTCTTTTTGTTTCCCCCATCCCAAGGTTTACTGTTCAGTTTAGATGATATAGGGACTCCTCACCCTAGCCCTGGCATGCTGATAGCACTTTTACCCTTTCATGGGTTTTGAACGGTCTAAAATGAACATCAAGAACCCAAGTTTAATATACAGATTATATAAATGAATGAATGCCGACATAAATCAACTGAGTTAAGCAATTT
>CAUYLG010009532.1:0-28618 GCA_963573385.1 Cacajao melanocephalus
TCTGACAAAGGGCTAATATCCAGAATCTACAAAGAACTAAAACAAATTTACAAGAAAAAAACAACCCATTCAAAAGTGGGCAAAGGATATGAACAGATACTTTTCAAAAGAAGACATACATGAGGCCAACAAATATATGAAAAAATGCTCATCATCACTGGTCATTAGAGAAATGCAAATCAAAACTACATTGAGATACCATCTTATGCCTGTTAGAATGGCGATCATTAAAAAATCTGGAGACAACAGATGCTGGAGAGGATATGGAGAAATAGGAACACTTGTACACTGTTGGTGGGAGTGTAAATTAGTTCAACCATTGTGGAAGACAGTGTGGCGCTTCCTCCAGTACCTAGAAATAGAAATTCCATTTGACCCAGCAATCCCATTACTGGGTAGACATCCAAAGGATTTAAATCACTCTATTATAAAGACACATGCACACATATGTTAATTGCAGCACTGTTTACAATAGCAAAGACCTGGAACCAACCCAAATGCCCATTGGTGATAGACTGTTCAAGGAATATGTAGCACATATATACGATGGAATACTATGCAGCCATAAGAAAACTATGAGTTTGTGTCCTCTGTAGGGACATGGATGAATCTGGAAACCATCAATCTCAGCAAACTGACACAAGAACACAAAATCAAACACTGCATGTTCTCACTCATAGGTGGGTGTCGAACAATGAGAACACACGGACACAGGGAGGGGAGCATCACACACTGGGGTCTGTTGTGGGGGACTAGGGGAAGGACAGTGGGGGATAGGGAGGTTGGGGAGGGATAACATGGGGAGAAATGCGAAATACAGGTGATGGGGTTAGAGGCAGCAAATCACATTTCCATGTGTGTACCTATGCAACAATCCTGCATGATCTGCATATGTACCCCAGAATCTAAAGTACAATAAAATATATATATATATATAAATGAATAAATAAAATAGAATGATAGATTTTTTTAAATGTATATTTTAACATGTAAATAATAAAACCAAAACACATAAAATAAATAAATAAAGTTCTGCCAATAAAGATAACAGCTGTAGGTCATCATGGTACATACTTCCCTGGAGAAAACCCATTTACAACATAGGTTTAGAAATTTCAAAATAACATTTTAAGACGAAGCTCTGGCTACATTGGTTGGTGGGATTAGGAGGTGCCAAAGGTTCCTTTAGGCTCCCTTTGATCCAGTAACTATGTTCTGTGAGTTTAGAGTAAAAAAAAATCTTGATAAGAGTTGGATGATAAGCTTTCATGTGACCAAGTAAACCTGAACTCCAAGACTAAAAGGCCATATTTGCAGTAGCAAATACTAAAGGGTCAGCCCCTGTGGAGCACAATAGAATTTACTTGAAATTGCTTTATTTCTATTTATGAGCCTGAGGTGACTGGTGGTAGTGCATAACCTTGGGTAGTAACCATTTCTGGGTTACAGGTTTACCACGTGGACAATCACTGGGCAAATAGAATAGGGGAGTTTACCTGCCTCCAATGGCCAAGGAGTTGTCTTCGCTGAGAGAGACAAAGAGCTCAGAGGCTACCTAGTCTTCCTCCCTACCCAAAGTGATGTTAAACACTGGAACTAGGAAAGAAAAGGTTGGCGTTTGAGTCATATGAGACACACACACACGCACGCACGCACGCACACCAAATAAAAGGTCTTACCCCAATCTCCAAAGTTTGCCAAGGCCCAGAACACTATCTCTTAGCCCTGCCCACAGCCTAGGAGACTCTCCAATCCCCTTTCCCCTCCCGCTCTCGGCTTACTTGTCCCGGATGATGGTCTGCAGCTCCCGGATCTGATCATTCATAGGCAGCAGCTTAAGCTGCGCCCCGATCTGCCGGGAGAGTTCGCAGTCCCCTAGGAAGGAGTCGCCAGCTGGTGCGTCATAGCTGCTACTGTTACCACTACCACTGTTGCTCTCTGAGTTGAGGCTGGAGCCGCCACAGGCCCCAGCGTCCTGCTCGGCCGGCAGACTAGAATGGGCGTGCCCCGTGAGGAGAGTCACCTTGGCCCTGGGGGCTCTGTTTCCCCCAGCATGGTCCGGGATCGGGTCGCCAGGTCGCAGCAGCTCAGGACTTGGGGTTGAGGCAGAGTTTACTTGCTGATTGTGACAGGGCATGGAGTCCGGACACTGTAACTCCGTGGCCATACACTGGCCCTGGGCTATCCCCGCTGCTACCGAACACTAAGGCTAAAGACAAAAGGGTAAAAGGACAAATGCTCACGCGCTCTCTCGGTTGCCCCCGCCTCCTGAGAACATCAAACCCTGGCTGTCCTTTCACCCCTAGGCCGCTGTTGGTTTCCTTTAGCACACTTTGTCTCATTCCCGCCCACATCAGACGTACTGCCAGCCTAGACACCCTATTGGCTTCACTCTCTGCCACTCTGCGGCGCCACTGCTTGTTAACCCTTTGAGTCACCCCTGCTGCGTGGGTTCCCACAGGTAGCTAAGCCCCCAGGGAGGCCAGGGATGCCAGCTTGAAGGGGGGGCCCTAGGGCTTCTGCATTCAGCACTTTGGGTGATAGATAGAGCTAGGAGAAACTGGGGGTGGCAAGTGATGATACACAGTTATACAAATACGGCCCATGTTTTCAGACTTTGTGACCTAGAAGAGAAATTATACATCAGTAACCGCACCTTCAGTTAGCTTGTCTGCATAACGGAAGGAAGAAGTAAAAAATGCCTAGCAGGCTGCTGAAGAGCCTGTCCTCTGCCAGACTGTTCTAGAAACTGCAGCTTCCCGAGAGTGCTTGACCGCCAAAACTTTTCTTTTCTTTATTGGTTTGGCCTTACAATGTACACGTTGTCATGGGGATTCAGGTGTCATTTCAGATCCACTATCATTTTGTATCTTTTATGTACTTGGAAAGACGCTTATTTTTAAGTGTGTGGGCTCACTATAATGGCCTGAAGTAAGAGTGTCTAGGGCAGTACTTTTCAAACATCGGTATGTACCACAATAATTGTAGAGCTTGTTGAAACGCAGGCAGGTTCTTATGGCTCATTTTTGAAATTCTGATTCTGTAGGTCTGAGACGGAACACAATAATCTTTTTTTTTTAACTTTCAAGTTCAGGGGTATATGTGCAGGTTTGTTACATAGGTAAACTGGTGTCATGGAGTTTTGTTGTAAAGATTATTTCATTGCCCAGGTATTAAGCCTAGTACCCACTAGTTATCTTTCCTGATCCTCTCTCTCCTCACACCATGTACTCTTCAGTAGGCTCCAGTGTGTGTTGCTTCACACTATGTGCTCATGTGTTCTCATCATTTAGCTCCCACTTATAAATGAGCACATGCGATATTTGTTTGTCTGTTCCTGTGTTAGCCTGCTAAGGATAATGGGCTCCAGCTCCATCCTTGTCCCTGCAAAGACATGATCTCATAATTTTTATGGCTGCATAGTATTCCATGGTGTATATGTAACCAATTTTCTTTATCCATTATTCTATCATTGATGAGAAGTTAGGTTGATTCCATGTCTTCATTATTGTAAATAGTGCTGAAGGGAACATATGTGTGTATGTGTCTTTAACGATACAATGATTTATGTTCCTTTGGGTATATATCCAGTAATGAGATTGCTGAGTCTAATAATATTTCTGTCTTTACTATTTTTTAACTTGCCTATAGAGATTTTTTTTAATCTTTTTATTTCCATAGGTTATTGGGGAACAGGAGGTGTTTAGTTAGATAAGTAAGTTGTTTAGTGGTGATTTGTGAGATTTTGGTGCACCAATCACCCAAGTGGTATACACTGCACCCTATTTGTAGTCTTTTATCTCTCACCCCCTTCCTACCCTTTTGTCCCAAGACTCCAAAGTCCATTGTATCATTCTTATGCCTTTGCATCCATCATAGCTAAGGTCCCACTTATGAGTGAGAACATACAATGTTTGGTTTTCCATTCTTGAGTTACTTCACTTAGAATAGTAGTCTCCAATCTCATCCAGGTCGCTGCAAAAACCATTAATTTATTCCTTTTTGTGGCTGAGTAGTATCCCATTATATCTATATACATCTCACAGCTTCTTTATCCACTCATTGATGGGCATTTCGGTTGGTTACACATTTTTTAAATTGCAAATTATGTGCTATAAACATGCGTGTGCAAGTATTTTTTTGTATAATGACCTCTTTTCCTCTGGGTAGATACCCAGTAGTGGGATTGCTGGATCAAATGATAGTTCTGCTTTCAGTTCTTTAAGGAGTCTCCACACTGTTTTCCATTAGTTGACATTTCCACCAGCACTGCAGAAGTGTTCTCTGTTTACTGCATCCATGCCAACATCTACTATTTTTTGATTTTTTTATTATGGCCGTTCTTGCAGGAGTAAGTGGTATTTTTTTGTGGTTTTAATTTGCATCTCCCTGATAATTAGTGATGTTGAGCATTTTTTTCATATGTTTGTCGGCCATTTGTATATCTTCTTTTGAGAATTGTCTATTCATGTCCTTAGCCCACTTTTTGATGGGATTTTTTTTTCTTACTAATTTGTTTGAGTTCCTTGCAGATTCTGGATATTACTCCTTTGTCAGATGTATAGATTGTAAAGATTTTCTCCCATTCAGTGGGTTGTCTGTTTACTCTGCTGACTGTTCCTTTTGCTGTGCAAAAGCTCTTTAGTTTAATTAAGTTCTAGCTATGTATCTTTGTTTTTCTTGCATTTGCTGTTGTGTTCCTGGTCAAGAAATCCTTGGCTAAGCCAATGTCTAGAGAGGGTTTTTCCAATGGTATCTTCTAGAACTTTTATAGTTTCAGGTCTTAGATTTCAGTACTTAATTCATCTTGAGTTGATTTTTGTATAAGTTGAGAGATAAGGATCCAGTTTCATTCTCCTACATGTGGCTAGCCAATTATCCCAGCACCACTAGTTGAAAAGGGTGTCCTTTCTCCATTTTATATTTTTGTTTGCTTTGTTGAAGAGCAGTTGGCTGTGTTTGGGATTATTTTGGATTTCTGCATTTTGTTCCATTGGTCTATGTGCCTATTTTAATACCAAAACCATGCTATACTGGTGACTATTGCCTTATAGTGTAGTTTGAAATCAGGTAATATGATGCCTCCAGATTTATTCTTTTTGGCTATATGGGCTATTCTGCTTCCATATGAATGGATATGTGTCATCTATGATTTCTTTCAGCAGTGTTTTGTAGTTTTCCTTATAGAGGTCTTTAACCCCCTTGGTTAGGTATATTCCTAAGGATTTTATTTTTATTTTTTGAAGTGATTATAAAAGGGTTGAGTTCTTGATTTGATTCTCAATTTGGTTGCTGTTACTGTATACAGGAGATACTGATTTGTGTACATTAATCTTGTTTCCAGAAAATTTGCTGAATTCTTTTATCAGTTCTAGGAGCTTCCTGGAGGAATCTTTAGGATTTTCTAGGTAAACAATTATATCATCAATGAACAGTGACAATTTGACTTTCTCTTTACTGATGGGATGCTTTTTATTTCTATCTCTTGTCCGATTGCTCTGGATAGGACTTCCAGTACTATATTGAAGAGGAGTGGTGAAAGTGGGCATCCTTGTCTTGTTCCAGTTCTCAGGGAGAATGCTTTCAACTTTCCCCATTCAGTATTATGGGTTTGTGATAGATGGCTTTTGTTACTTTAAGGTATATCCCCTTTGTGCCAATTTTGGTGAGCATTTCAATCATGAAGGGATGATGGATTTTGTTGAATGCTTTTTCTGTAACTATTGAGATGATCATGTGATTCTTTAAAAATATACTTTAAGTTCTGGGGTACATGTGCAGAACGTGCAGGTTATGTAGGTATACACGTGCCATGGTGGTTAGCTGCAACCATCAACCTGTCATCTATATTGGGTATTTCTCCTAATGCTATCCCTCCCCTAGGCCCCCCACCTTGTGACAGGCCCTGGTGTGTGATGTTCCCCTCCTTGTGTCCATTTGTTCTTATTGTTCATCTCCCACTTATGAGTGAGAACATGTGGTGTTTGGTTTTCCATTCTTGTGTTAGTTTGCCGAGAATGATGGTTTCCAGCTTCATCCATGTCTCTACAAAAGACATGAACTCATCCTTTTTTTGGCCGCATAGTATTCCACAGTGTATATGTGCCACATTTTCTTTGTCCAGTCTATCATTGATGGGCATTTGGGTTGGTTCCAAGTCTTTGCTATTGTGAACAGTGCTGCAATAAACCTATGTCTGCATGTGTCTTTATAGTAGAATGATTTATAATCCTTTCAGTATATACCCAGTAATGAGATTGCTGGGTAAATGGTATTTCTGATTCTAGATCCTTGAGGAATTGCCACACTGTCTTCTACAATGGTTGAACTAATTTACACTCCTACCAACAGTGTAAAAGTGTTCCTATTTCTCCACATCCTCTCCAGCATCTGTTGTTTCCTGACTTTTTAATGACCACCATTCTAACTGGCATGAGATGATATCTCATTATGGTTTGATTTGCATTTCTCTAATGACCAGTAATGATGAGCTTTGTTTCATGTGTTTGTTGGCTGCATAAATGTTTTCTTTTGAGAAGTGTCTGTTCATATCCTTCACTCACTTTTTGATGGGGTTGCTTGTTTTTTTTCTTGTAAATTTGTTTAAGTTCTTTGTAGATTCTGGATATTCACCCTTTGTCAGATGGATAAATTGCAAAAAATTTTTTCCCATTCTATAGGTTGCCTGTTCACTCTGATGATAGTTTCTTTTGCTGTGCAGAAGTTCTTTAGTTTAATCAGCTCTCATTTGTCAGTTTTGGCTTTTGTTGACGTTGCTTTTGGTGTTTTAGTCATGAAGACTTTGCCCATGCCTATTTTCTGAATGGTATTGCCTATGTTTCCTTCTATGGTTTTTATGGTTTTAGGTCTTACATTTAAGTCTTTAATCCATCTTTAGTTAATTTTTGTATAAGGTATAAGGAAGGGATCCAGTTTCAGTTTTCTGCATGTGGCTAGCCAGTTGTTCCAACACCATTTATTAAATAGGGAATCGGATTTTTGTTTTTGATTCTGTTTATGTAGTGTATCACATTTATTGGCTTGCACATGTTAAACCATCCCTACATCCCTAGTGTGAAACCTACTTGATCATGATGGATCATTTTTGTGATATGTTGTTGGATTTAGTTAGCTAGTATTTTTTTAAGGATTTTAGCATCTATGTACATCAAGGATACTGTCTGTAGTTTTCTTTTTTGGTTATGTTCTTTCCTGACTTGGGCATTAGAGTGATATTGGCTTCATAAAATCATTTAAGGAGGGTTCCTTCTTTCTTTATCTTGTGGAATAGTGTCAGTAGGATTGGTAGCAATTCTTTGAATGTCTGGTAGAATTCTGCCATGAATCCTTCTGGTCCTGGATTTTTTTCTTTCTTGGTCATTTTTAAATTACCATTTCAATCTTGCTGCTTGTTATTGTTCTGATCAGTGTATCTAATTCTTCCTGATTCAAGCTGGGAGGGTTATATCTTTCCAGGAATTTATCACCTCTTCTAGGTTTTCTAGTTTATTCACATAAAAGTGTTCATAGTAGCCTTGAATGATCTTTCATATTTTTGTGGTGTCAGCTGTATCTCCCATTTCATTCCTTTGTGAGGTTATTTGGATTTTCTCTTTTCTTTTCTTGGCTAGTTTTGCTAATAAGCTATCTATTTTATTTATCTTTTCAAAGAACCAGATTTTTGTTTCATTTATCTTTTGTATTTTTGTTGTTGTTGTTGTTTCAATTTCATTTAGTTCTGCTCTGATCTTGGTTATTTCCTTTCTTCTGCTGGGTTTGGGTTTGGTTGGTTCTTGTTTCTCTAATTCCTTGAGGTGTGACCTTAGATTGTCTGTTTGTGTTCTTTCAGTCTTTTTGATATAGATATTTAAGGCTATGAACTTTCCTCTTAGCACCACCTTTGCTTTACCCAGTGGATTTAATAGGTTCAGTCACTATTCTCATTCAGTTTGAATAATTTTTTAATTTCCATCATGATTTCATTTTTGACCCAATGATCATTCAAAAGCAGATGATTTAATTTTCATTTATTTGCACGGTTTCAAAGGTTACTTTTGGAGTTGATATCCAGTTTTATTCTACTGTGGTCTGAGAGAGAGCTTGATATAATTTCAATTTTCTTAAATTTATTGAGGCTTCTTTTGTGGCCTATCATATGGTGTATCTTGGAGAAACTTCTATGCACTGTTTAATAGAATGTATGTTGTTGGATGGAATGTTCTGAATATATCTGTTAAGTCCATTTGTTCCAAGGTACAGTTTAAATCCATTGTTTCTTTGTTGACTTTCTGTCTTGATGACCTGTATAGTGCCGTCAGTGGAGTATTGAAGTCCCCCACTATTATTGTGTTGCTGTCTATGTCATTTCTTAGTTCTATTAGTAATTGTTTTATACATTTAAAAGCTGCGGTGTCAGGTGCATATATGTTTAGGGTTATGATAGTTTCCTGTTAGAGAAGGCCTTTTACCTTCATATAATGTCCCTCTTCATCTTTTTAAACTGCTGTTGCTTTCAAGTTTGTTTTGTCTAAGAATAGCTACTCCAGCTTGCGTTTGATGTCCATTTGCATGAAATGTCACCCCTTTACCTTAATTTTATGTGAGTCCTTATGTGTTAGGCGAGTCTCTTGAAGGCAGCAGATGGTTGGTGAGTTCTTCATTCTTCAGTTCTGTATCTTTTAAGTAGAGCATTTAGGTCACTTAGATTCAATATTAGTATTGAGATGTGGGGTACCATTCCATTCATTGTGCTGTTTGTTGCCTATATACTTTTTTTAAATTGTATTTTTTATAGATCATGTGAGATTTATGCTTTAAAGAGGTTCTGTGTTGATGTATTTCCAGGATTTGTTTCAATATTTAGAGCTCCTTTTAGCAGACCTTGTTGTGGTGGCTTGGTTGTGGCAAATTCTCTCGGCATTTATTTGTCTGAAAAATACTGTATCTTTCCTCCATACATAAAGTTTAGTTTCACTGCATACAAAATTCTTGGATGATAATTTTTTGTTTGAGGAGGCTGAAGATAGGGTCCCAATCCCTTCTAGCTTGTAGGGTTTCTGCTGAGAAATCTGCTTTTAATCTGATAGGTTTTCCTTTATAGGTTACCTGGTGCTTTTGTCTCACAACTCTTAAGTTTCTTTCCTTTGTCTTAACTTTATATAACCTGATGAAAACGTGCCTAGGCAATGATCTTTTTGAGGTGAATTTCCCAGATGTTCTTTGTGCTTTTGTAATTTGGATGTGTAGGCCCCTAGCAAGGCCTGGAAAGTTTTCCTCAATTATTCCCCCAAATATGTTTTCCAAATTTTTAGATTTCTCTTCTTCCTCAAGAATGCCAATTATTCTTAGGTTTGGTTGTTTAACATAATCCCCACCTCCTTGGAGACTTTGTTTATATTTTCTATTTTTTTTTTGTCTTTTTTGCATTGGATTAATTCAAAGACCTTGACTTCGAGCTCTGAATTTCTTTTTTTTACTTTTTCAATTCTATTGCTGAGACTTCCCAGAACATTTTGCATTTCTATAAGTGTGTTCATTGTTTCCTGAAGTTTTTATTGTTTTTTATCTGTGCTATCTATTTCATTGGCTATTTCTCCCTTCACTTCTTATATCATTTCTTTTTTCCTTACAAGAGCTTGAACTTTCTCTGGATTCATTGCTGGTGAACTAGTGTGATTTTTGGGGTTGTGAAAGAATCTTGTTTTGTAGTATTACCAGAGTTGGTTTTCTGGTTCCTTCTCATTTGGGTAGGCTCTGTCACAGGGAAAGTGCAGGGCTGGAGACCGGTGTTTAGATTCTTTTGTACCTCGAGGTGTTCCCCTGATGTAGTACTCTCCGCCGGATGTGGCTTCCTGAGAGCCAAGCTGTAGTGATTGTTATCTCTCTTCTGGATCTAGCCACCCAGCAAGCCTACCAGGCTCCGGGCTGGTACTGGGAGTTGTCTGCACAGAGTCCTGTGATGTTCACTGTCTGTGGGTCTCTCAGCCATGGATACCAGCACCTATGCTGGTGGAGTTGGCAAGGAGGTAAAATGGTCTCTGTGAGGGTTCTTACCTTTGGTGGTTTAATGCACTGGCTTTTTTTTTTTTTTTGCTGGTTGGCCTCCTGCCAGGAGGTGTTGCTTTCCAGAGAGCATCAGCTGTGATAGTATGGGGAGAAACAGATGGTGGGTGGGGCCCAAAACTCTCCTAAAAGTATATGCCCTTTGTCTTCAGGTACCAGGGTTTGTAGGGAAGGACCATTGTTTGGGGGCAGGACTAGGCATGTTTTCACTCAGACTCTCCTTACACAGGTCTTGCTGTGGCTGCTGTGGGGGATGGGGATGAAGTTCCCACATCAATCGAGTTATGTTCCTAGGAGGATTATGGCTGTCTCTTTTGTGTCATACAGGTTGTCAGGGAAGTGGGGGAAAGCTGGCAATCACAGGCCTCACCCAGCTCCCTTACAATTCAAAGGGTTGTTCTCACTCCCACCAGGCCCCTCTACAACAGTACCGAGTCTGGGGTTTGTGTTCCAGGCAGTGGGTGAGCAGGGCTGAGAACTTGCCCCAGGCTACCCTCCTCCCAGGTGTGAAAGCAAGTATGACTTTCTTTTTTTCCCCACCTGTGGAGTCCGCACACTGATTCACACCCTCCCCCGAGTTCTGGCCAGGAGACATCTCAATGAGTTTAAATTGTTACGAAGTTCAGCTGGAGATTTCCTTCTCCCTGTGGCCTTTTCCCAGTGCCTCTGGCTGCCCTCCTGAAGAACCCTGTGAGACTAGGCAGAGATGGCTTGCTAGGGAACCCAGGGAGCTCACAGGGCTTTCTCTGCTGCTTCCTCTACCCCTGTATTTTGCTCAGCTCTCTAAATTGAGTCAACTCTAGGTAAGGTCAGAATCTTCCATAATCTAGATCTGCAGTTTCCCCAGTGGGGGTTTGTGTTTGGAAACGGACAATTTCCCTTTCCCACTTTCAGTTTGGGCACTCACAGTATTTGCATTGTCTCTCAGGTCCTGCAGGAGCAATCTGATTCTTTTAGAAGGTCTGTGGGTCCTATTGGGCTTCCTGATTTATTCCTGTAGTCATCCTGGAGCAAAATTTGTGATGTTAGCCTCCACACGCTGCTCTGTCTATTGGAGTCAGCACTGCAATCTAGTCCTGCCTCCTGTCTGCCATGATCTTCTAAAGACATTTTTCAGTTTTTCTGTTTTTAGTTATTTGAGGAATAACCACACTGTCTTCCACAATGGCTAAACTAATGTACACTTCCACTCACAGTGTATAAGCATTCCATTTCCTCCACAACCTTGCCAACATCTGTTATTTTTTGACATTTTGGTAACAGACATTCTTACTGGTTTGAGATGGTATCTCATTGTGGTTTTCATTTGCATTTCTCTAATGACCAGTGATGTTGAACATCTTTTGATATAATTGTTGGTTGCATGCATGTCTTCTTTTGAAAAGTGACTGTTCATGTCTTTTGCACATGTTTTAATGGGGTTGTTTTTATTCTTAACAAGCCACTCAGCCATTCTGGTTTTTAAAAATCATACCCTTTGACAAAGAGTGACTTACAGGCTCCCTTTTAAAAGAGATATAACTTGAAAATTAGAGACCAGCTAATTCTGCTAAAAAATTGAGTGACATTTGACAAGTTTCTTCTCCTCTCTGGACTTCGCGTTCCCTGTCTATAAAATGACATGCTTATTCTCAATCAAGGTGAATATCTTGAAAATAAATAATTTAAAATATACAGTGAGATACATTTAGTGTTTGACACTTAAATTTTCTTCCAATGTTGACATTCTCTGTTTTGCCTTCTGCAAAGCCAATTCTTTTTTTCTTTATTAAGTTTAAATTTTATTTATTAATTTTTAACTTATATTTTAGGTTCAAGAGTACATGTGCAGGTTTCTTATTCAGGTAAATTACATGTCACAGGGGTTGGTATACAGATTATTTCATCATCCAGGTGATAAGCATAGTACCTGATAGGTAGTGTTTTGATCCTCACCCTCCTCCTTTCCTCCACCTTCAACTAGGCCTCCATGTCTGTTGTTCTCCTCTTTGTGTCCATAGGTACTCAATGTTTAGCTCCTACTTATAAGTGAGAACATGTGGTATTTGGGTTTTTGTTCCTGCTAAGGGTAATGGCCTCCATGCTCCATGTCCATTCATGTTGCTGCAAAGCACATGATTTCATTCTATTTTATGGCTTCATAGTAGTCCATGGTGTATATGTACCACACTTTCTTTATCCAGTCTACTACTGATGGGCATTTAGGTTGATTCCTTGTCTTTGCCACTGTGAAAATTGCTGCAGTGAACATACATGTGTATGTGTCTTTATGGTAGAATAATTTATATTTCTTTGGATATATACCCAGTAATGGGATTTCTGGGTCAAATGATAATTGTGCTTTGACTTCTTTGAGAAAACACCAAACTGCTTTCCACAATGGTTGAACTAATTTACATTTCCACCAGCAGTGTATTCTCTTTTCCCTTCAACCTCTCTAGCATCTGTTTTTTACTTTTTAATAATAACCATTCTGACTAGTGTGACATGGTATCTCATTATGGTTTTGATTTGCATTTCTCTAATGATTAGTGATGTTGAGAATTTTTGTATATGCTTGTTGGCCATGTGTATGCTTCCTTTGAAAAGTGTCTGTACATGTCCTTTGCCCATATTTTAATGGGGTTGTTTGCTTTTTCCTTGTTGATTTGTTCAGGTTTTCTATAGATGGTGGATATTAGACCTTTGTTGCATGTATAGTTTGCAAATACTTTCTCCCATTCTGTAGGTTGTCTGTTTACTCTGTTGATAGTTTCTTTTTCTGTATAGAATCTCTTTACTTTAATTAGATCCCATTTGTCAATTTTTGTTTATATTGAAATTACTTTTGGAGTTTTCATCATGAAATCTTTGCCAGGTGCTATTTCCACAGTGGTATTTCCTCATTATCTTTCAGGGCTTTTATGATTGTAGGTTTTACATTTAAGTCTTTAATCCTTTTTGAGTTGATTTTTGTGTATAGTGTAAGAAAGGGGTCCACTTTTAATCTTTTGGATATGACTAGCCAGGTATCTTTACACCATTTACTGAAGAGGGAATCTTTTCTCTGTTGCTTGTTGTTGTCAACTTTGTCAAAACTCAGATGATTATAGGTGTGTGGCATTATTTATGGGCTCTCTATTGTGTTCCATTGGTATGTGTGGTTGTTTTTGTATTAGTATCATGCTATTTTGGTAACTGTAGCCTTTTAGCATAGTTTGAAGACCGATAATGTGATGCCTTTGTTCTTTTTGCTTAAGATTGCTTTGGCTACTCTGGCTCTTTTTCGGTTCCATATGAAACTTAAAATAGTTTCTTCTATTTCTGTAAAGAATGTCATTGGTAGTTTGATAGGAATAGCATTGAATCTGTAAATTGCTTTGGGCAGTATGACGAAAAGTCAATTCTTGAAATTCTTTTTCCATACAGGAATCTTACCAACATATGCAGAGATTCAAAGAAATATAAGTAACATGTAACAGCAATATCTGAGCCTTTGGTGGGATTTGAGCCTTGGTCTGGCTCTCTGTTTTCCATTGTTTGTTTGTTGTTTTAGCATTGGTATCAGTGGTATTTTTCTCCCTTTATTTTTCTGCTTTGTGCCTGATTTTCCAGGTCAGTACACTGTTAGCTATAATTACAATGTAGAGAGTTAAAATTGGATTGGATGACACAAATTGCAACCTAGAATTGTAATCCCACTCACTCTTGAAAGCCTGTGCATCTTCTCACCTAGCACATAATGCAAATTAAAGGTTCTCTGGGTTGAAAAGCGGCATCAGCTAATTTGAAATGGGCAGAAACAATTGAATGGCTACTTTGCCCATGAGTACTCTAAGGAAAAACACTGAAACAAAGTATTATATTATTAGCAGTAATTTAAATGCAGTAATGAATTTTAAATGGTATTGTAGGGCATTCCAGGATGAAAACTGCTGTATAGTTTTGTTCAGTATCTCATCAGGCAAATAGCCTTATTCTCAATGCCACAGAATATGAATTAGAATAGTACAATTGCCTTTGTGCCTTGTATTTACTCTGATAAAAAGCACTTATGCATACATTTGCCAATATTAGCTAACAAGCATTCAGTTTATTCATCCAGCCAATTTAATTATTTAAGGATCTATTAAAGCAAAATTAACTAATGACTAATCATAACACCTTAAATTTGATGTTTTATAATTTACAAAAAAGTTTCATATATGTTCTCTCATTTAATTCTCCAAAAATCTTGAGGATTGCCAATCCTCATTTACAGACAACATTTCTGTAGTTCTCTTTCCTTAAGTGACTTGTCCATGTTTAAATATCCGAAAGGCATCACATCCAAGACAGGAACCCTAGTCTTTTGACTCTAAATCCAGTCTTCTTTATACGTGCCCACAGATTTATGAAATAATTTAGTTTTAAAGTACTGGTCAAGCCCTTACTATTTGCCAGGCATGTTGCTAGGTGCTAGAACAGACACAAGAAAAAATAAGGGAAGATCTTGAACTTCTCCATAGTTATAGAGGTCATGGATAGCATGGTTTTCTGAAAATTAAAGGATTAATGTTAGACAGCATGGAAACCTTACCATAGATATTAACAGCAGAATTGACAAATTTGAGTTTAACTCTCTTGCTTCCCATATTTTGCTGAAGGCACAAAGCCAAATAAAGAAAAAAATGAGAAATTTCTCCTGAAATGATTAAGATGACTATAAACTTCATTTTAGATTTGGAGCTGTTAATTTGACATGATCCCTAAAAATCATTGAAAGCAGCAAACCATTTGCATGCACTAATAGGAATACTTCACATTTATCTATACAGTGCTTTTACAAAACATTTTTATGTAGGTTATCTCATTTGATATTGTGGAGTAATTAGGCCCACAATTATTGTTCCTGTTTTACAGGTGAGAAAATCTAACTTAGGTTCCGAATTTTAAGTCACATCATAAGGAGTAGAGTTGAGACAAGACAAAAGATAATTAATATTAAACCCTATTTTCCATGCAATATGTTTTATCTCATTTAAGACTTCCAACAACCCTAGGAGGTGGGATCTATTGCTATTTCCATTTTACAGGTAAGAGAACAGACCTAGTGAGATTAAGTGACTTGATAATGGCATACAAGCAATAAGTGCAGAAGCAGACAATGGAAACTAAGCTTGATCACGTCGATATGACTTTCTAGAACCCAGGTCCTCAAATTAGTGCAGGTTATATTCTTCTACTTATATCACACCTTATGTTTGTACTAGATAGTATCTCACATGCAATACTAGATTTAGTCTATGAACCAAAAATTGTACTATATAGCTGAGAATGGGAAGTCTGATATGATTGATTTTTTATTAATACTTAGTCCTCTGATGAACACTTTGGCACTCTCTTTTTACACCAAGCTCCCAGAATTCCTTAATTGAAGTTGACTTTGGTGATGCTTAAGCTACTGCACTGTAATTTTAAAGTTTTTTATGAACAATAATCTCTTAACTAAAATGATAGCCAGTGTTTTGAACAAATGCTGTTGTTTCACATTTCTTCCAAATGATTATTTGTATCACCTTGAGTGTGTATAATTTACCTTAGTTCTTAGATATAAAAATGTCTATTCAGTATATTTTCTTTTGTGTTGTTGTTGTGCTTTTTATTATTATTATCATTTAATTCCTTTTGGGAAACAGGTGGTGTTTCGTTACATGGATAAATTCTTTAGGTGTGATTTCTGAGATTTGGAGCACTTATCACCCGAGCAGTGTGGACTGCATCCAATGTGTAGTCTTGTACCCCTGAGCCCCCTCCCACCCTTCCCCCCAAGTCCCCAGAGTCCATTATGTCATTCTTATGCCTTTGTATCCTCATAGCTTAACTCCCAATTGTAAGTGAGAATATATGATGTTTGGATTTCCATTCCTGAGTTACTTCACTTAGAATAATGGTCTCCAACTCCATCTAGGTTGCTGTGAATGCCATTAACTTATTCCTTTTTATGGCTCAGCAGTATTCCATGATATATATGCACATTTTCTTTATCCACTCATTGGTTGATGGGCATTTAGGCTGGTTTCATATTTTCACAATTGTAAATTGTGCTGCTATAAACATGCCTGTGCAAGTGTCTTTTTCATATAATGACTTCCTTTGCTCTGGATTGATACCCAGAAGTGGGATTCCTGGATCAAATGGTAGATCTACTTTTAGTTATTTAGGGAATCTCTATACTGTTTTCCATAGTGGTTATACTAGTTTACATTCCCAACAGCAATGTAAGTGTTCCCTTTTCACCACATCCATGCCATCACGTATTATTTTTTTGTTTTTAATTATGGCCATTCTTGCAGGAGTAAGGTGGTATCACATTGTGGTTCTGATTTTCATTTTTCTGATCATTAGTGATATTGAGCATTTTTTCTTGTTTGCTGGTCATTTGTATATCCTCTTTTGAGAATTGTCTATTCATGTCCTTAGTCCACTTTTTTATGAGATTGTTCATTTTATTCTTGCTGATTAGTTTGAGTTCCTTGCAGATGCATAGATTGCAAAGATTTTCCCCCAGTCTGTGGGTTCTCTGTAAACTCTGCTGCTGATGATGATGATTATTATTATTGCTGTGCAGAAAGTTTTACTTTAATTAAGTCCCCTCTATTTATTTTTGTTGCATTTGCTTTTAGGTTCTTGGTCATGAGGTCTTTGCCTAGATCAATGTTTAGAAGAGTTTTTCCGATGTTACCTTCTAGAATTTTTATGGTGTCAAGTCTTAGATTTACGTTTTTGATCCATCTTGGGTTGATTTTTAGGTTAGAGATGAAAATCCAGTTTCATGTTTCTACTTTTGGATTGCCAATTATCCCAGCACCATTTGTTGAATAGGGTGTCCTTTCCCCACTTTAGTTTTTGTTTGCTTTGTTAAAGACGAGTTGACTGTGAGTATTTGGCTTTATTTCTGGGTTCTCTATTCTGCTGCATTGGTCTATGTGCCTATTTTTAAACCAGTGCCACGTTGTTTTGGCAACTATAGCCTTGCAGTATACTTTGAAGTCAGGTAATGTGATGCCTCCAGATTTGTTCTTTTTGCTTAGTCTTGCTTTGTCTATGTGGGCTCTTTTTTTGTTCCATATGAATTTTAGAATTGTTTCTAGCTCTGTGAAGAATGATGATGGCATTTTGATGGGAATTGCATTGAATTTATAGCTTGCTTTCAGCAGTATTCTATCCATCCATGAGTATGGGATATGTTTCCATTTGTTTGTATCATCTATAATTTCTTTCATCAGTGCTTTATAGTTTTTCTTGTCGAGATCTTTTACCTCTTTCATTAGGTATATTCTTAAGAATTTTGTTTATGTTTTTGTTTTTTTGCAACTGTTGTAAAAGGGGTTGAGTTGCTGACTTGATTCTCAGCTTGGGTACTGCTGGTGTATAGTAGTGCTACTTATTTGGGTACATTAATTTTGTATCCTGAAAGATTACTGAATTCAGTTATTGAATCTCAGAGCTTTTCGATCGAGTCTTCAGGGTTTTCAGGTATATGATGATGTCATTAGCAAACAGCAACAGTTTGGTTTTCTCTTTACCAATGTGGATGCCCTTTGTTTCTTCTCTTGTCTGATTGCTCTGGCTAGGACTTCTGGTACTATGTTTAATAGAAATGGTGAAAGTGGGCATCTTTGTCTTGTTTCAATTCTCAGGGGAAATGCTTTTAACTTTTCCCCGTTCAGTATAACGTTGTCTGTGGATTTGTCATAGGTAGCTTCTATTATCTTAAGGTATGTCCCTTTTATGCCAGTTTTGCTGAGAATTTTAATCATAAAGGGATGCTACATTTTGTCAAATTATTTTCTGCATCTCTTGAGATGATCATATGATTTTTGCTTTTGCTTATGGTTATGTAGTGTGTCTCATTTATTGACTTTCATGTGTTAAACTAGCCCTTCATCCTGGATATGAAACCCACTTAATCATGGTGTATTATCTTTTTGATATGCTGTTAAATTCATTTAGCTAGTATTTTGTCGAAAATATTTACATGTGTGTTCATCAGGGACATTGGTCTGTAGTATTATTTTTGTTGTTATGTCCTTTCCTGGTTTAGATATTAAGGTGATAATGGCTTCATAAAATGATTTAGGGAGGATTCTCTCTTTCTCTCTTTCTCTATCCTTTGGAATAGTTATAATAGGATTGATACCAATGCTTCTTTGAAGGCCTGCTAGAATTCATCTGTGAATGCATCTGGTCCTGGACTTTTTTCTTGTTGGCAATTTTTTGTTACTGTTTCAATGTTTAACCTAGGGGGTTGTATATTTTAAGAAATGTATTCCTCTTCTCTACCTTTCTTAGTTTTTACACAAAAAGTAATTCATAACAACTTTGAATGATCCTTTGTATTTCTGTGCTATTGGTTATAATATCTCCCATTTTGTTTCTAATTGAGCTTATTAGGATCTTTTTCCTTCTTTTCTGGTTACTCTTGCTAATGGTCTATCGATTTTGTTTATCTTTAAAAAGAACCATCTTTTTGTTTCATTTATCTTTTGTATTTGTTTCAGTATCACTTAGTTCTGCTCTGATCTTTGTTATTTCTTTTCTTCTGCTAGGTTTGGGTTTGACCTGTTCTTGTTTCTCTAGTTCATTAATGTGTGAGCTTAGTTGTCTGTTTGTGCTCTTTCAGACTTTATAATGTAGGCATTTAATACTGTGAACTTTTCTGTTAGCACTGCTTTTGCTGTATCCCAGAGATTTTGACTGGCTGTGTCACTATTATTGTTTAGTTCAAATAATTTTTTAATTTCCATCTTGATTTCATTGTTGATCCAAGGATTATCCAGAATATTATTTAATTCTTATGTATTTGTATAATTTTGAGGGTTCCTATTGAAGTTGATTTCTAATTTTATTCCACTGTGGCCTGCAAGAATATTTGACATAATTTTGATTTTCTTAAATTTATTGGGTCACTTTTTATGACCTATCATATGGTCTATCTTGGAGAATGTTCCATCTACTGATAAACAGAATGTATATTCTGCAGTTGTTGGGTAGAATGTTCTGTGTATATCTGTCAAATCCATTTCTTCTACAGGTATAGTTTAAGTCAATTGTTTCTTTGTTGGCTTTCTGTCTTCATGACCTCTATAGTGCTGTCAGTGAAGTATTCAAATTTCCCACTATTATTGTCTTGCCATTTATCACATTTCTTAGGTCTGGTAGTAATTGTTTTATAAATTTGGGAGCTCCAGTGTTAGGTGCATATATATTTAGGATTGTGATATTTTTCCTGTTGGACTAATCCTTTTGTCATAATATAATGTCCCTCTTTATCTGTTTTAACCGTTGTTGCTTTAACGTCTGTTTTGACTGATATAATAGTAGCTACTCCTGCTTGCTTTTGGTATCTATTTGAATGGAATATCTTTTCTCACTGCCTTTACCTTAAGTTTATGTGAGTCCTTATGTGTTAGGTGAGTCTCTTAAAGATGGCAGATACTTGGTTGGTGGATTTTTATCCATTCTGCATCTTTTACGTAGAACATTTAGGCCATTTATGTTCAACATTAGTATTGAAATGTGAGGTACTATTCTATTCATCATGCTAGTTGTTACCTGAATACCTTGCATTTTTTACTGTGTTATTGTTTTATAGGTCCTTTGAGATTTATGCTTTAAGGAGATTCTGTTTTGGTATATTTAAAGGTTCCGTTTGAAGATCTAGGATTCCTTTTAGCATTTCTTTTAGTGCTGGCTTGGCGGCAGATTCTCTCAGCCTTTGCATGTCTGAGAAAGACTTTATTTCTCCTTCATTTATGAAGCTTAGTTTCACTGGATACAAAATTCTTGGCTGATAATTTGTTTAAGGAGGTTATCGATAGGACCCAAATCCGTTCTGGCTTGCAGAGTTTCTGCTGAGAAATCTGCTGTTATTCTTATAGGTTTTTCTTTATAGGTTAACTGATGCTTTTGCCTCATAGTCTTAAGATTCTTTTCTTTGTCTTGACTTTAGATAACCTGATGACTATGTTCCTAGCTGATGATCTTTTTGTAATGAATTTCCTGGGTGTTCTTTGAGCTTCTTGTATTTGGATGTCTATATCTCTAGCAACACCAGGGAAGTTTTTCTCAATTATTCCCTCAAATAAGTTTTCTACAGTTTAGATTTGTCTTTTCCTCAGGAACAACAACTATTCTTATGTTTGGTCATCTAACATAATCTCAAATTTCTTGGAGGCTTTGTTCATTTATTTATTTATTTTTCTTCACCTTTATTGGATTGGGTTAATTCAAACACCTTTTCTTCAAGCATGCAAGTTATTCTTCTACTTGTTTTATTTTATTGTTAAAAGTTTCAACTGTATTTTGCATTTCTCTAAGTGTGTCTTTCATTTCCAGAGGCTGTGATTGTCTTTTCTTTATGATAGCTATTACTCTGGAGACTTTTTTGTCCATATTTTATTTTTTTTAAATTTCTTTAAGTTGGTTTTCACCTTTCTCTGGTGTCTCCTTGAGTAGCTTAATAATCAACCTTCTGAATTCTTTATCTGCAATTCAGAGAGTTCTTCTTGGTTTGGATCCACTGCTGGAGAGCTAGTATGATCTTTTGGGGATACTATAGATCTTTATTTTGTCATATTACCAGAATTGCTTTTCTGGTTTCTTCTTATTTAGGTAGACTGTTTCAGTGGAAAGTTCTGGGACTTAAGAGCTGCTGTTCAGATTAATTTGTCCCATGGGGTGATTCCTTGATGTGGTGCTCTCCCTCTTCATGTAGGGATAGGGCTTCCTAAGAGCCAGACTGCACTGATTGTTATTGCCTTCCTTGGTCTAGCCACCTAGTGGGGCTACTGGGATTTAGGCTGGTGCTGGGGAATGTCTGCAGAGTTTTGGGATGTGATTCATCTTCAGGTCTCCCAGCCATGGATACTAACACCTGCTCCAGTGGAGGTGGTAGGGGGTGAAGTGGACTCTATGGGAGTCCTTGGTTGTAATTTTATTTAGGGCATTGGTTTTCTCGAATGCTGGTTATGCTAGCAGTGAAGTTGTCATGTGGACAGACTCAGGATCTCTGGCTAGCCAGGGTGCTGCAAGTGGTTGAATTAGTTGTTGTTTTCTCTTTCTTTGGAGAAGAGTTGTTCTGCTATGAGTTGATGCAATGGCTTGAGTTAGTTGGCATCCTGTCACCAGGTGATGCTTTCAAGAAAGCACTAGCTGCAGTAGTATAAGGAGGATGTAATCTTGTCCTATGTTGGCCAGGATGAGCACTAGGGTTTTCTTGGTTATGGGTGAGGCCATAGATCTCCCAATAGCTTATGTCTTTTGTCTTAGGCTACCAGGGAAGGTATAGAAAAACCATCAAGTTGGGGCAGGGTAAGTCAGGTCTGAGATCAGACTATCCTTGTGTGGGGTTTGCTGTGGCCACTTTTTAGTGTTGGCGGGGGTTCTCAGGCCAATGGAGTTATATTCCCAGGCCAATTATGGTTGCCTCTGCTGTGTCAGACAGGTCACCAGGAAAGTGGGAGGAAAGCCTGCAGTGATAGACCTCACCTAGTTCTCATGCAGCCAGCAAGGCCAGTCTCACTCCCACTGTGCCCCACAAATAGCAGAGTTTATATCCAGGCAGCTGGAGAGCAGAGCTGTGATCTTGTCCCAGGCCACAAGCCTCCCTGCTGAGAAAGCAAGCAGGGATTTCAGGCTTCACCTCCCTACCTGCCTGCAACTTCAGCTGTGGCTTCTGCACTCATATCTGTACTTCCTTTTCACCGCTCCCTGACCCTGGATTCTTCTCAGGTAAGTTTGTGCTCAGTCAAAATTATTACAGAATTTCAGCTACGGGCTTCTTTTACCCTGAGTCCCCTCCCCAGTTCTGCTGGCGGCCTTCCCTTCCCCCAGGACATCTTCGAGATAAGGCCAGGAATGGCTTCCCTGGGACTCAAGCTGAGGACTAGGTGTGCATACAAGGCTATACCCACTGCTTTTTCTACTTTTATATTTCACTCAGCTCCCTAAGTCTGTTTCAGCTCTAGGTAAGGTTAAATTCTTCTCCCACTGTCTGGATTTTCTGATTTCCCAGTGGGGATGGGTGTTCAGAAGCTGAATTTTTCTCACTCACACTTTGGGAACTCAGTTTTTCAACTGTCTCACAGTGTTTGCAGTAGCAAGCTACTTCTTCCAAAGGGCCTATGAATTATTTCAGTTTTCCTGGTATGTTCCTGTGATGGTTCTTGGAATAAGAGTTGGGTATATTTTTAAATGTATATCTCATTTTCTTTACTATTTACTCTCTTGGCTTTCAAAATTTTCTTTAATGCCTGATCCTGTTATTCTGTTTGTTTGTTTGCTTATTTACAGCTTTATTGAGGCATAATGGACAAATGAAATTATATATACTCAAAGTATACATGATGATTTGACATACATATCCAACATGACGTGATTACCACAATAAAGCTTATTAATACATTCATCACTGCATATAGTTACCATTTTGTGTGGGTGTGGCAAGAACACTTAAGATCTACTTACTTCACAAATCTCAAATCTACAGTACAATATTATTAACTATAGTCAACCACAGGGTACATTAGACCCTCAGAATGTATTCATTTCTGAACTGAAAGTTTGCACCCTTTGACCAATGTGTCTCCAATCCACCTTCCTATGCAGCCTCTGGCAACCAGCGTTCTATTATCAGCTTCTGTGAATTTTACGTTTTTGGATTCCACAAATAAGTTTTATAATACAGTATTTTTTTCTGTGTCTGGCTTATTTCATTTAGCATAATGTTCTCCAGATTAATCCAGTTTGCACAAACGGTAGGATTTCAAAATTTTAAAATCACTCTTAAAATACATATTGCCAACTTTTTGAAGTTAGTTTACTTATAAGTACAAAGCCTTTCCTGTAGATCCTAAGAAATCCCTAGCAAGGTATGTTGGGCAAGACAGGCAGCTCTTGTACAGAAGCGTATACCAGGTGTAAAAATATATAAAAAAAGAGAAACTGTAAAATTAATATGTTACAAACTGAGGTTTATGGTTCCCAGCTTATGGCTACTTCTTCCTGCCTACAGATCTTAATTATCAACAAAAGCTATATTTCACCCTGCAAGTAAGTTTTATATCCTGGTGGATATGAAAAAAAAGAAGAAGAAAAAAAAGCAGTATTTCAAAACCAAAGAAAAAGAGAACGCAATTCTGCTGAACCCTGCTATAGGCATAATAGTGCAAAGAGTAAAGCAAGGAAGGAATGAAATAGACTATTTGATGATGCTAGTGTGGGGAAGCGGTGGAGGGCAAAATCTAAAGGAAGGGAAATATCATGAATACTGTACAACACTCATCCTCCATGAAGAACTCAGGCACTCCTCTCTCTAGCTGCCTGGAATGTTACCTTCCAAGGTGCAACTAATTCCCCTCCCAAGAATTGTCCTAGACTGAGGGATCTGCCCTATTCAACATTATGCATCCTTTTCTTCATGTGCAGACTGCATCCACTGATATGTCCATGTGAAAATACGAAGACCTGGAGTCCTTGCCTCAATTTGAAACATCTCTGAAGCACTGTCTCAACCTCAGAACTCCTCATGAAGTTAGATTAGTCCTCTGTTGCAACTTTTCTCTCTTCTTAGTCCTGCTTCTTTTAGTCCCTTTCAGATATTGTTCTCAAGAGAATTCCACAATGACCTTCCTGCACAAACATCTCTACCAAAGAGTCTGTTTCCAGAGGTAACCAGCTTGTAACAGAAAAAAAAATCCAAATGACCCCGCTATCGATGTGTCTGTGTAAACTTGTTGCTTTAAACTGTTTAAAGAAAAAATCAAAATAAAATCAGCAATGCTGAAGTAGATTAAACTCCTACTTTCCGAATTACAATATTAGACCTACTTATTAGGGAATTTGATTGACAAGATTAATTAAATTAGTACTGGCTTTGGTTTGTTAAAATGAAGTTAGAAGACTGAACTAACATGTACCTGCTTGCAAAAGTCTTAACACATATCCCTTGATTATTGCTGAGATGAAATTATCTGTGTAAGTATAGGAACTATGTATTACATTGCATTTGGCTTCTGTTACAGTATTTCTGCTGATTTTGGGCTTTCTCTTCAGTTGGGGTACCCCACAAGAAAGAATTCAATGTCTCCTATTTGAAACAGCATCAGACTAGGAGGAAAGAAGCAAGGATTTGAATTTCTTCTACTTGCTATGTGTAGAAACTTCGTCAAGTTTCTTCTGCCGACCTGGGCCTCAGGTTCCTCATTTACTGAATGTGGAAAAAGGCCTCCAGGGTTACACGTAGATCTCATATTTTATTATCTTATTAAGATATTTGTACAATGGCGCGTCTGTGGAAGATTCCTGAGTGGGATACTGAATTTCTGGGCAAAGTAAGAACTGGGGTGAACTTTGACTTTGGCGCCAGGCACACAACACATATATTCTTTTTTTTTTTTTTAGTCTCTATGTTTATTTCTTTATTTATTTATTTTATGTATTTTTTATTGCATTTTAGGTTCTGGGGTACATGTGAAGAACATGCAGCATTGTTGCATAGGTACATACATGGCAATGTGATTTGCCGCCTTCATCCCCATCACCTATATCTGGCATTTCTCCCCATTTTAACCCTCCCCAACTCCCTACCCCCACGTTGTCCTTCTCCTAGTCCCCCCCCAACAGACCTCAGTGTGTGATGCTCCCCTCCCTGTGTCCGTCTGTTCTCATTATTCAACACCCGCCTATGAGTGAGAACATGCGGTGTTTGATTTTCTGTTCTTGTATCTGTTTGCTGAAAATGATGGTTTCCAAGTTCATCCATGTCCCTACAAAGGACACGAACTCATCGTTTTTTATGGTTGCATAGTATTCCATGGTGTATATGTGCCACATTTTCCCTGTCCAGTCTATCATCGATGGGCATTTGGGTTGGTTCCAAGTCTTTGCTATTGTTAACAGTGCTGCAATGAGCATTTGTGTGCATATATCCTTATAGTAGAACGATTTATAATCCTTTGGATACACACTCAGTAATAGGATTGCTGTGTCAAATGGAATTTCTATTTCTAGGTCCTGGAGGAAGCACCACACTGTCTTCCACAATGGTTGAACTAATTTATACTCCCACTAACAATGTAAAAGTGTTCCTATTTCTCCACATTCTCTTCAGCATCTGTTGTCTCCCTATTTTTTAATTATCACCATTCTAACTGGCATGAGATGGTATCTCAATGTGGTTTTGATTTGCATATCTCTAATGACCAATAATGATGAACATTTTTTCATATGTTTGTTGGCCTCATATATGTCTTCTTTTGAAGTGTCTGTTCATATCCTTCACACACTTTTGAATGGGTTTGTTTGTGTTTTTCTTGTTAACCTGTTTTAGTTCTTTGTAGATTCTGGATATAAGTCCTTTGTCACATGGGTAGATTGCAAAAATTTTTCCCATTCTGTTGGTTGCCAGCTCACTCTAATGATTGTTTCTTTTGCTGTGCAGAAGCTCTGGAGTTTAATTAGATCCCATTTATCTATTTTGGCTTTTGTTGCCAATGCTTTTGGTGTTTTCATTATGAAGTCCTTGCCTATGCCTATGTCCTGAATGGTTTTGCCTGGACTTTCTTCTAGGGTTTTTATGGTGTTAGGTCTTATGTTTAAGTCTTTAATCCATCTGGAGTTAATTTTAGAGTAAGGTGTCAAGAAGGGGTCCAGTTTCTGCTTTCTGCACGTGATTAGCCAGTTTTCCCAACACCATTTATTAAACAGGGAATCCTCTCCGCATTGGTTGTTTTTGTCAGGTTTGTCAAAGGTCAGATGGTTGTAGATGTGTGGCGTTGCCTCCGAGGCCTCTGTTCTATTCCATTGGTCTATATCTCTGTTTTGTTACCAGTACCATGCTGTTTTGATTACAGTAGCCTTGTAGTATAGTTTGAAGTCAGGTAGTGTGATGCCTCCAGCTTTGTTATTTTTGCTTAGGATTGTCTTGGCTATGGGGTCTCTCTTTTAGTTCCAGATGAAGTTTAAGGTAGTTTTTCCAGTTCTGTGAAGAAGGTCCTTGGTAGCTAGATGGGGATAGCATTGAATCTATAAATTACTTTGGGCAGTATGGCCATTTTCATGATATTGATTCTTCCAAACCATGACCGTGGAATGTTTCTCCATCTGTTTGTGTCCTCTGTTATTTCGTTGAGCAGTGATTTGTAGTTCTTCTTGAAGAGGTCCTTTTCATCCTTTGTTAGTTTCATTCCTAGGTATTTTTTTCTCTTTTTGTAGCAATTGTGAATGGCAGTTTGTTCTTGCTTTGGCTCTCTGTTAGTCTGTTACTGGTGTATAGGAATGCTTGTGATTTTTGCACATTGATTTTGTATCCTGAGACTTTGCTGAAGTTGCTTATCAGCATAAGGAGTGTTTGAGCTGAGACGATGGGGTTTTCTAAATATACAGTCATGTCAATTGCAAATAGAAACAATTTGACTTCCTCCTTTCCTAATTGAATACCCTTTATTTCTTTTTCTTGCTTGATTGCTCCGGCTAGAACTTCCAGTACTGTATTGAGTATGAGTGGTGAGAGAGGGTATCCTTGTCTAGTGCCAGATTTCAAAGGGAATGCTTCCCATTTTTGCCCATTCAGTATGATATTGGCTATGGGTTTGTCGTAAATAGCTTTATTATTTTCAGATACCTTCCATCAGTACCTGGTTTATTGAGAGTTTTTAGCATAAAGTGCTGTTAAATTTTGTCGAAGGCCTCCTCTGCATCTATTGAGATAATCATGTGATTTTTGTCTTTGGTTCTGTTTATGTGGTGAATTATGTTTACAGACTTGCATATGTTGAACCAGGCTTGCATCCCCATGATGAAGCCAACTTGATCGTGATGGGTAAGCTTTTGATGTGCTGTTGCAATTGGTTTACCAGTGTTTTATTGAAGATTTTTGCATCTATGTTCATCATGGATATTGCCCTCAAGTTTTCTGTTCTTGTTGAGTCTCTGCCAGGTTTTAGTAATCAGGATGATGCTGGTCTCATAAAATGATTTGGGAAAGATTCCCTCTTTTTGTATTGTTTGGAATAGTTTCAGAAGGAGTGGTACCAGCTCCTCTTTGTATGTCTAATAGAATTCGGCTGTGAACCCATCTGGACCTGGGATATTTTGGTTGGTAGGCTATTAATAGCTGCCTCAACTTCATCCCTTGTTATCAGTCTATTCAGGGTTTCAACTTCTTCCTGGTTAATTTTGGTAGGGTGCAAGTGTCCATAAATCTATCCATTTCTTCCAGATTTACTGCTTTATGTGCATAGAGTTGTTTGTAGTAATCCCTGATGGTGGTTTGTGTTTCTGTGGAATCTCTGGTGATATCACCTTTATAGTTTTTTATTACATCTATTTGATTATTCTCTCTTTTCTTTTTTATTAATCTGGCTAGTGGTCTGTCTATTTGCTTCATCTCCTCAAACAAACCAGCTCCTGGATTTATTGATTTTTTTTGAAGTGTTTTTTGCATCTCTGTCACCTTCATTTCTGCTCTGATCTTAGTTATTTCTTGTCTTCTGTTAGGTTTTGAGTTTTTTAAATCTTGCTCCTCTAGCTCTTTCAATTTTGATGATAGGGTGTCTATTTTTGATCTTTCTTTGCTTCTTATGTGGGCACTTATTACTATATATTTTCCTCTAGACACTGATTTAAATATGTCTCAGATACTCTGGTATGTTTTGTGTTTGTTTTCATTGGTTTCGAAGAACATCTTTATTTCTGCCTTCATTTCATTGTTTATCCAGTCAACATTCAAGAGCCAGTTGTTCAGTTTCCATGAAGTTGTGCAGTTCTGAGTTAGTTTCTTAATCCTGAGTTCTAATTTGATTGAACTGTGGTCTGAGAGACTGCTTGTTATGATTTCCATTCTTTTGCATTTGCTGAGGAGTGATTTACTTCCAATTATGTGGTCAGTTTTAGAATAGGTGTGATTTGGTGCTGAGAAGAATGTATATTCTGTGGATTTGAGGTATAGAGTTCTGTAAATGTCTATTACGTTTGTTTGGTCCAGGTCTGAGTTCAAGTCCTGGATATCCTTGTTAATTTCTGTCTCGTTGATCTGTCTAATATTGACAGTGGAGTGTTAATGTCTCCCACTATTATTGTGTGGGAGTCTAAGTCTTTTTGTAGGTCATTAAGAATTTGCTTTATGTATCTGGGTGCTCCTGTATTGGGTGCATATATATTTAGGATCATTAGCTCTTCTTGTTGCATTGATTCTTTTTCTTCATTTTTTTTTTATTTTTTGAAAGAAAGAAAAAGAGAGAAAAGAATAAAGAAAGACAGAGCGAAAGAAAGAAAAAAAAGAAAGAAAGAGGAAAGAAAGAGGAAGAGAAAGAGGGAGAGAGAACGGGATTCTTGTTCTATTGCCCAGGCTAAATGCAGTCTAAAAATTGGTATTAAAAATCTATTTTATGCCATAATTGTGCTTAACAATGGAGACAGGAAGGAATAAGGGATGAAAATAACAAGCAGCCAACCAATATTTTATTTAAACCTGTGAAATGCTATGCAATTGCTGAGGAGTGATTTACTTCCGGTTCTTAATACCCATTTTTAG